>JAVYIG010016717.1:0-29774 GCA_035222895.1 Strongylocentrotus droebachiensis | reverse complement strand
AGTGGGTTACTATTTCAATGCTATTTTACTTTGACAACATGTTTCATTTAGACGTTCTTACGAACAGAGAGAAACTTTCCACCTTTCCATTCAATACCTTGCATCGATGGTGTCACGCGCATGACCGATTTTAACGTTGTCGTTAGCACTTGTCAATGCATGAGCTGGTCTATTAACAACAACAGAAACTCACAAAAATGAAATACGTACCTGCCATGTTTAATAACAATGCAATTGGGGTATGCATATATTGAAACAAGAAAGGTATCAATGGAAAATGAGAAGTTCCTCTTTCCTTTTATTCGCATGTTTCATTAAAACTGTTGAAGCAGGAAGCTGTGACAGCTCCCTGGTTATTAAAAGTAAAAATAACCTTGCCCAGGATATTAATCTTCTGTATTTGCAGTACCATTATATTTTGATACACACCAGGGGCGGATCTAGGGGGGGGGGGGGTGTTTCGGCGGTTTAACCCCCCCCCCCGGGCGGCCAAGTGAAAAAGAAGAAAAAAAAGTAAAACAGTTAAAGGGCGCGATTTTTGGAATTTTTTTTTTGGTCAATCCCCCCCCCCCCCCCCTGGCAAAAAGCTAGATCCGCCCCTGCACACTGTATGATCCAGGTCCATTCCAACTCCCTGATATATCCTTCTATAATCTACCCTGCATAAGGCAGATGTCGTACCAGTAGTGGCGTAGTTCAGTCACTGAATGGGCACAGGTTTCATAGGGGAGGCACTGGACATATAGATGAAACGGTAAGAGAACAAGGCGAGCGATAAAGTGAGAGGGTGGGGTGTTGTATTACCCTTTTAATTTCGGCACGCATTTTCCCTTTCGTTTTTTTCCTCATTATCTTTGTCTCCCTATTTTTCTCCTAACCCTATAAGCCTTCCGCATGAGTTCACACAATTAAGTTTAAAAATAAACAAGTACAAACTAACGTTACCGAGGAGGGAAAAACGATTCACCCAACCCTTGACACCTTAATGAAATATAACACATGAATTAAACATCTGTTGTATTTGCAATTTTACATGATTGACACACACACACAAAAGGTCTGCAGCCCCCTCCAACGTATGTCTATGAAGACCAATCACTGCTGTGTGTCATCTGAAATTCTGTTCTTTCCAACATAATGCTGCCCCTAGTCGGGAAGCAAGCAAGCCTCCTCGTTTCAATTTTCTAGAAAAATGATGTTCAGTTCATCTTACTTTGCCTAAGTTTTCTTCAAAATCTTATATCGTTTCAACAGACATTTAATAAATTACCGAGGAAATTAAATAAGGGGAGCTATTCCATTGAACGGATAGTGGTTTATGTTTTAGTCGTTTAACCAATATTTGAAAGGATGTGATGAAGATAGGTAAGTTAAACGAAATTTCGTTTGCAGTTTAACTCTCGTTATATCAATATGTTCAGTGGTTTGAACTTGTTTAGGGGATTGTATCAAAAGTGAGTATAAAAGACAAGAGAGCTTATCATGGTTAAGTAGTTAATTCACATAACTTTTAGGCTAATGGTTCATGATTCGAATTCCTTCCAGGCAGTGCACTAATGTCAACTGGCAAGACACGAACGATTAATCACTCTCCACCCGGGTGTGTAATTGGGTTTTTATACACTGTCGCTCATTATAGTTGGAATATTTTTGTTTTACCCCAATTTATGGAATTATTTTGAAAATCATTTAAAAATTATAGATCTAGATAATAGTATACATTCTCAGATTGTATTGAATTATAATTTGCCAATGTGTGTTTTGCGTGACTGCTAAAGCATGTGTATGATACTATGCTTATCAACTAGGGGACCTACGCCCTTAAGTCATAAATGACAGTAATGAGGATTAATGCCCCACAAAAGGGCACTAATAAGGCACATCGACACGGTTTTGATCATGGGGCCTCACAGTTACGAGGCCATTGCTTTGTCACTGAACCATGACTGTACGCAGAGGGGGCTAGGGTAGGGGGCAGTTTCCATAAATTTAAAAAACAACAGAAAATGCAATACATTTTCAAAAATGTATTGCATATTACCCCGGTCCCCAACATTAACAAAAAATCCTCTGGACGGCCATGCATTATGGCTCAAGGCATGGGCACACAGAGAATTTGTTATGTTGGGAACCGGGGTAAAATGCACAGAAAAGAATCAACATTAAAAAAAGGATTTGTTTAATACTATGGAAGATGACCTTAGATTTCTGGATGAAATTCGGCTCCTGTTTTATTTACCAACTAAATAGGTTGTGGAAAGAGTAATAATAATAGTGATGATAATGATAACAATAATGACGATACCAATACAAATAATGATAATAATGATAATACTAATAGTAGTAATAATAATCATGATAATAAAAATAATAATAATAATAATAATAATGAAAATGATAATGATAATAATTATAATATTAATAATAATAATAATAAGAATGATAATAGTAACGGTCAGTACGACAATGTTTTTACATTTTTAAATTAGCTCATTATCATTCCATGCAAACAACACATATTCAACATAACAAAACAAACAAGTGAGAACAGTAAACATATTCATGGAGGAGTTTTTTTGGTTGCATATTTCTGATAATTAATCTCTAAAAAGGGTCTAAATTGATGAAAAGCAAAGCGTAGACTACAAATTCCATTTTTATTATCAGAAAAGGGGCCAAACATTCACCCCCGCCCTTCTTAATGCAAAAATAGATCTTGGAAACAAAAAAGTCAACCTTTGATGGGCCAGCGGGATTTCGTTTATACTGATTAAATACCGAAGCTACTTTTATTTATCTATACTCTATCCGGACTCAATGTTTTTTCTTCTTTCAAATGTTAAATGATAATGGAATTTTCCGAGGTAATCTTTTCTATGAATATGATTAAAACAAAAAATGTATATGTCATTTTCAACAATTTATTTATTTTTCGATTTTGTTGTTGTTTTATTTAAAAGTAAACTGTATATAAATCCTTTATGTGATGGAAATCATGTATTACAACACGATTCTTGTTAAACATTTTCATTAATTTAGTTCAGGAATTGATTAATTTTGAACATTTTGTGACTTCTTTGAATCATTATCACCATCTTCATCATCATCATCATCATCATCATCATCATCATCATCATCATCATCATCATCATCATCATCATCTTCATCATCATCCTCATCTGCATCACCATTATCGAAATTTGTATTTTCAATTACCTATCCGTTTCTGCTTAATAATTGTGTTAATATATTTCATGAGATTTGTCTGGGGCTGTCGTATTATCAAGCAATCTGCTTACAATGACAGTCCTTCTTCCGCAAATAATTGTATAATGTTTTATAATATTTGAGGAAATTTAGTATTTATGACAGTTTATCATTTCGTTTTTGAAAATAACAATTTATCTATTTGCTTATTTATGATTCAATGTCAGAAAATACTTATTGTACTTTATAATATTATTGTTATCGAAAAACTGTATGCTTACATGAATACAGAAGAAAAAGAAAAAAGAAAAAAGAAAAAATACCAAACGAAATAAATTTTATACAATTTTTTTTGGTTTAAAAAATAATTTCCTTTTTCGATTGGATGTTTCGACGACACCCCAAAGCTACTGGAATTTGGTGGATTCTTGTTTCAAGGAGCTAAAGGCGTTTCGTCGCGTTGCTAGGTAAATAAATAGCCATTGAGAATCTTAACATTTCTTGAAGTCTAGCGATAAGTATCTTGTTCAATTAATTTAACAATTGCCAGCTAAGACGTTCACATTTATTGCAGTTTTAAGTCATTATTTGGAAGTAGATCTGGTCTCAGTAGGCCTCGAATTTAGTATTGTCCCATGTGTACCTGTGTGTGTAGTGTTTCCATTTGAAGGTTCTGTCCGACTGATGATAATATGGCGGTGGGCGTATCAGGGGGCCGTTTCTCGAAACCAACTCCATGACAGTCATATCTTTGTCGGCGACCTACGGAGATGTCATGAAGTGGATAAACCGTTTCACAAAGCCATGACATGATATCGATATATCGCGATACTAGCAGCTCAAGAAGATAGTCTTTGTCACGATCTATTTTGATATAGAGTAAAGGAGCCGGTAATCGGACAGCTCCAGTTTTCGGCCGATCCATTGGATGCATGGTAAAATCCCTTTAAAATACATCGCATAATAGCATATCACATATCCCACACATACCATACCAAGCCAGAGTCACTGAAGAACCACATTTGCAATGGAAAATATATCCTAAAATATCACATTTTAGCGATGTAATCGGCGGTCCCGCTACCCAAATCTGAAAAATCAAGTTTCTTACGCGTGTATGTAAGAAATATGGGTACCATAAAATGAGCTTTATTTCAAGTTTTTTTCAGATTTAGAGCCCGATTTTGTGTTGGTCGCAAGCTCAAAAGTATCTCATCGCATGTATTAAATCAATGCAGCCGGACCCCGCCACGCACACACGATATGTCCGTCTAATTCAGATTCCAACTTCCGATCACCGCTGTGCCTGTCTTCGGCCAGGCGAGCACCCGGGAGCTCCGGCGTGGGATACCTGCTCCGCCCGCTTGTGCTATACATCAGCGCGGAAACGCACGGCGCACGCGAGCGCTTCCTATTGACTTTGTACATGCGTCCGAAAACTGGTTCGCTATGCCGATAACCGGCTCCAAAACAGTGAAAATTGAAATGAATATTGTCATGGCAATTTGTAATTTTTTTCTGGGATTCTTTTTTTGTTTAAATAATAATAATATTTACTTCATGATTTGAACAAGAAATGATAATAAATAGGAAGTAAAGAGTCCAAAAAATAGGATTTTGTCTTAAGTGGCCGAAAACCGGGTCCTTTACTCTAGGGTCTATGAAGAATAACCCAAAACAAGTTTTGGGGCTAAAATTGTTCAAAAAGAAAGGTATATAAAGTCTCCTAAAATAAATAATAAATAGTGTCATTATCATATATACATCATCAAACGATTTGCATATTTCTGTAAAGATTCTTAAATTGAAGAAAAACCGGTGAGTGTTTTTTTTCCGACAGTCGAATGAAAAGTTAGTTGAAGGATACCGTAATGTGATAGTTTATCAATACGTACTTTTTTGTTTATTGTGACGAGGAATTTTAGGCAAAATGCCTTTTCTCAGCCAGTTTTTATTGTAGAGTCTCATAAATACTCGTTATATAATTGATTTGATATTGAAAATATAATTTGGAAGAAGTAATTAGAGAGGGAATAAAATGCACATAGGCCCCAAAGGTATGACGGTATCCTAAGAAAAGACTATGGATCGACTATGGAAAACGGTGTGTAACATTCTTATCTCTCTTATGTATATGTTATAGTTTAATGATTTGTGATTTAATGTTTATATTCAGCTTTTTAAAGTTTCTGTATAATTTGTATTCTCACTTTTGTACATTTGCATTTCGCATCCCAGAGAATTACGTACCAAACTCGTCTATATTTTTCTCAAAATGATAGTGAAACTAATCGTCCATTTCGCGGCCCATGGAATGGCAACAAACTGACTTGTGATGGCGCTTTACAGCAATTAAAAAGATATGACAGATTCGGAGCAGTGACAACTCGCTTGTCGCGGAAGTTGTCGCTCATCTTGGCAAAGACGGCTTCGTGAAACACTTAGCTGACAAGTTGCGCGACAGTGGCGAGATGTCGTTGATCTTGTAGTTATGACGGTTTTGAGAAACGGCCCCTAGGACAATAACCCCACCACAAAGGACAACCAAGGTAAACCACCCCGAGGACAATAACCACACCCCCCCCCCATTTTGTAAAACTCCCCTGTTTTTTGAAGGGGAAGTGTATCCTAAGTAAAAATTAAAAAAAGTTTTAATAAAAGTTAAAACTAAAACTGAAAGCAGAGTATTTATCAGGGGATAATTTTCCTGCGTGGGGGGGGGGGGGGGGGGTTGTAATTTTCCAGGGGGTAATTGTCCCTCTGGTAATTGGCCAGGGGGTGATTGTCCCTCTGGTAATTGTCCTAGAAGCGGCGATGGGCACTCCTACTACAAACGTTTTCGCACACATCCTGCACATGTACAAAACAATCTGGAGAAAAAATAAAACCAATTTATACTGATAATTAATTGAAGTGATATGCCATCAGAAATCTTTCCAATGAATTATCTTTTCATTTACTTTTCATTTATTAGGGTACCGTGGAAAATCTGAGTGACAACATGAGTTCAGATGATTCTTTCTTCTCTGATGGAAAGCGATCTGATCAAAGTTCTTTGTCGGACCATGAAGATAAGCCAGATATTGGAGGTTTAGGGCTGAAGATTGTGGATATACCAACAGGCAGCCAAGCCTCTAGGAGTAGGAGATCACACCGTAGTTCTTCAGGGTAAGCTTTCATTTCAGAGGCCTTCAACTATTAACAACCTACACTCTAGTCCATGTTTCAATAGAAGTGCAAATCAGGCTCGCAGTTGATATTTTTAAATTGGTGCACAGGTTCAATAAGAATCATGAAGTTCACTGTGTATTCTTTTATTTTCTGTTGTAGGAGATATTAAGTCTTTTGTTCGGCATTCAGTTTGTTCAAACGTGGTTCCAGTTTCCATGGGTAGGTGGAGATCTTAGATAATATCAAATACTTTTCCCTGTTTCTGGTGATATTTATAGAATAATGAGTAAGATTTGGATCAATTTAATAATGCTTATATCATTGTGATGGTGATGTTATAGGGGTTAGGATGTTGAATAAAAACTTGGTAATGTTGAAAAAACGGTAGCAATTAAAGATAAAGACCAGTTATGGTCATGCGATTGTATTGTGAAAGAAACATTGTGGAATCAATCAGAAAAGGTTGATCATCTAGCATAACAGTATTGGTGTGTACTGCAAGGTTCTGGAATCATCAAAATGATAAGAGATTTGGCCCAGTCTTCGTAAAGTTACAAGCACTGTACACAGAAAGATGTATATGGGACTATGCACACGTGCGCGACACGTGTGTTTAATCTATCACGTCCAAATAGATAATCTAATTTACCAAATATATCAATTAGTAGGTGCTTCCCCAGCAAAATTGTAATCATCATGTATAGTCAAAACATATTCTTTCACATGATTGGTAATAAGAGCTTCCATTTCTTTTTTTAAGAGGGGGGCGTTTCTAAAACTGGTCTTTACCTTTAAAGTGACTCGGTAACATTGTTGAAGGTTGATGAAAAAAATTGCTTAATTTTTGTATAAAATGTTACTTACTATATTCCTTCTACTATACTAACCCTCTGACATGCAAAAAATCCTGAACAAATTCTCAAACCACAAAGATATCTATGGTTTTCTTTGAAGGCGTCGATGTGAGGCACCCTCTAACAGTGATTAACAGTAAATTCTCCCAACCATTTTTGAATTTTCCCAACCGTTTTTCCATGAGAAAAATACATAAAATTTTTTAAGAAAGAGGCATATTGATTCATTTGCAAATAAACATTTACTCTTGGACTAGTCTTACATTGCCTAATTCTTATTGTCTAAACCATTTCTTACTGAAATTCCAGATCAGAGCAAGATTATTCCGATGATGGCACACAGCTATCAACACAACGCACCAGGGAGACGCCTTCGCCGAGAAGGAGAAGAAGAAAGAAACGTACCGTTGTAACACTCAAAGATGGTTCCGTTCTGGATCTCACACCTCCTGAAGAGTTGCTACCTGAGTGTGAACGCAAGGCACGTTACTATACCAGCAAGAAAGAGGTAAGAAAGAGGTACAGTCCTCATTGGCTCTAATTGGCCAGTCTGTATCTAATCTCTACTTCTAAAAGTTAACCCATTCCCCACAGGAAGCAGGTGAAGCCTGTATAAAGTCTCTAGAGCTGAGATAATCCAGTAGTCAACAGGAACCTAAAGAGAAAGATTGAATATTTGGTTTTATTCAGGAAAAATACTGATTAAAAAGTCCGAAGACTAAACAAGTCAGTTTACAATATAAAATGCATAACAAAAAA
This sequence comes from Strongylocentrotus droebachiensis, assembly GCA_035222895.1. NCBI lineage: Eukaryota > Metazoa > Echinodermata > Echinoidea > Camarodonta > Strongylocentrotidae > Strongylocentrotus > Strongylocentrotus droebachiensis. The sequence goes on along the minus strand of JAVYIG010016717.1, from coordinate 21,783 downwards.
TATAACAAGGTAAAACACATCGATAAATTAAATCATAAATAAGTAACAAATAAAATTAGTATATAAGTATATAATAATAAGTAAATAAATAATTATATACAATTACCATAAATAATTATATATAATTCTATCATTGCTTGTGAAAGGACTTGGAATTCAAATTTTCCAAATGATATTTATTATTAATACCATACTGCTTGTCCCAAATTCTTGTGATACAGGAGCTTACATTTAGTACATGTATTTCATGATTGCGGCTTTTCGCTTTACAGACTTTCAAATGAAAAGGTAGATGGTTATGCTACATGTCTCTGTACATATATTTCAAATAAACTTGTGTAATGCATCTGGTACTGTATTGTTTAATGTATCTGATGACCGGGGTAATAATATATCTGTAAAGCGCTGAGGCACATCGTTGGATCGATGTATTGAGCGCTATATAAAAAACAGAATATTATTATTATTATTATTATTATTTACAAATTAGATTCAATTTCATTCATGGTTTGTTCTCTTTTGGCCTCTTGTTAACCAGACTGACAAAGCAATCAAGGAGTGGTCTCGATACATAGCTCTTTGTCGGCTGGTACATGGGTTGGAACATTGGAAGCTTGCTGAGGGATATGTGTTCCTGGCTCATGCCTATCTCTTGCTGAGAGGTTAGTATTCTTTCCATCAAGTACTTTATACATTGCAACCCTATGGGAAGAGGCCGACTGGTTAGAAAGGTCTTGGAAGTTGCTACGAGGAGATTTAAGGTTAAAAATTGAGTCGGTATGCTTGTGTCCTTTTGAATGAAGGCATTTACCACTCCATTACTTAGCCAATTGGATAAGATTTAGAGTCATTGTGATCTGACAAATGCTATTGGGACATATGCTGTGGGCTACATTTGGTTGAAGATATACTATTATAGGGTTAGGGTAATGGTTGGGATTTGACCTTATGTCAGGTTAAGGTTTAAGGTTGGGTATTGTGTTAGCCTTGGAAGTGAGGAATTTGGTTACCGGTAGTCTTAAAAATTTACCCTGAAGCATGCATGTGTCGTAGAACCAAAGCCACAGTACCGTGTGTTACTTTTTTGCAAGTATAGGCTTGCTTTTTTAAAGTTTTGTTGGTACCCGTATCTACATTGCTTCTCTCCACCCAGGTGTACATGTATAAATGGTTACCTGGTAGCATGCAAATGTCATTGTGGTTTGATGAGCATATGTGTGCCTGTAACATGGCACTGGTTGGATAGTGCGCCCCTTTGGAGTGGGGAGTGTGCATTATATATGTGGCATAGCAATTGAATCCAATAAATGACAAAAGTAGCAATTACATGTAAAGTACTACAAAACGTAGTATTAAACGCTTTTCAAATTTAATAATTATTATTGCTATTGTTATTACTCATCACTCAAGCTAGCAAACCAGATTTTCATTTTATTCAGTATAACAAAAGCAGTTTCCATTTCCTAGAAATATAACATGAAATTAGTAATGTTCCTTCTATTGTCTTACTGTTTGTTTGTTTATTTGTTTTGCTTTGTTTTTCATTCAGGTTTACCCACACAAGCACAGGCCCATACTGAGACTGCAAGGACCATCATGCTCAATGGCCTTCATACCTCAGAGTCGGATGAATCTAAGAGCCAACTGATGGGAACACTACTCCTCATGTACTATGTACTCGGAAGAGCCCTCACATTACTCAAGAAATATCCTTTACCAATACCATGAAGAGTTTAGAGGAAATTATTTTAGTTTCTTTTGAGACCCAACTAGTCATCTGCTGTGATGTGTTCTAAAATGAAAAGTAACCTATATTGAATTATTGTTATTGTTAACTTGTTGACTGTAATGAGATAATAATTGATAGCAGAATGGGAATAGGAAGAAAGCATGCTGGTTTATTTTGTGTGTACTTATCAAGAGAAAGAAGCAGGAAAAGGAAGAAGGGTGAGAAAGCTTAAATCAAAGTGTTTTTGGAAAAGTTCTTAAAAAAAACACCTCTATGCAATGATTCAGAACAATCATTTTCATTTGATTGCTTTCTGTATTTCGTCGTGACTTTAAAAAAAAAACTATTAAAAAGGAATTGCGGACTTTAATACTGATCCCAGGGGCATTCCTGTGTGATTACATATGAAGAATATTAGAACACATCCACGATTTAGAGCCAGAAGGGCACTATCTTGGTGTTAAATATTAAATTTGTTCACACCTTTCTAGCTTTCAGTAGACAACGTGTCAAATATTTCAGATTTTCTTTAACAAGATTCTCACGTATCAGGAGGCTGAGCAGAATCTGGTGAAGGCTGAGAGGGTTTCTCAAGAACTGTCGAAGCTATCAGGAGAAAGGGAATCCTCAAGAAGAGTGCAGCTGGACATTGACATTGCAATCGCTCTAGCCAAGTAAGTCATCACAATGTATTCAGCATATGGTGAAAAAGACAAGAGCAAGAGCCTGTTATTGTCAAAAAGTATGGACATTGATGAAAATCAAACAATATACCACGTCTTGTATAATTCTTTGTTCTCTTTGTGCATAGTCATAACAATGTCTATGAATAAATCATGTTCTTTCTTTCATTCTTACCTGAATTATTGCAACCATATACACTGCATAGACAAATTTGCTACCGTATTTTAATTTAAGAAAGGCTGTTTTATTGTAAAAATGTCCTTAATTTTGTGTGTTTTTTGTATCACTTACAGTATATACCTCTTCAAAGCATTATTCTGCTTTAGGTATTAATGTCATTCACATTATTAATCCTTCATTTTCTCCTCTTTGCAGGTTGTATGCCAAGCAACAGAAGCATGCTCTGGGGTCCGGGTTCTATGAGAAAGCAATCCAACTCACAGAGGAAGAGTATGGCAATGACAGTCCAGACCTGATACCCATCTATCAAGACTTGGGAAGAATATCCTTTAGAATGCTCTTTGCCTATGTTCATGGTTCTTACAATGAAGATATATCTCTCTTGTAACACCCCTGGTGCTAATTCAAAATATAGGAGATTTCAGGAAAAATTAATAACCAAGGGTTAATTCCTCTGACAAGGTACTCGACAAGGGTAGTTAATATGTTGATGCTTGTTCCTCTTAAACCATCCTCCTTAGGATGCCATTAAGCTATGTTTACCTCAATTTAAACCAAGTGTAAACAATTCCTTCCAGGCCTGCCTAAATCTTTAATTCATTGAAATTCTAGAATAGAAAATAAATTTATTTGAATATTTGACACTTTTGTTGTTGCTAGCATAACTACCAATGTTCTTTATTTCATTGTCAATCATTGTCCACTGAGCAATATTTTGCCATAGTATTTGACACATATCAATATTTAAATGAATGATTCCTTGACTCTTGAGATCACCTAGAACAAAGCAAGAAGGAACATGCCAACCAAGACAAAGCAACAGAGCACTTTTTGCAGGCACATTCCATTGCTGTGGCAAGGTATGTTCACTTGATTATCCTCTCTCATTTAAAAGTGATTTAATTTGATCATTACTGATTTATGTAATGGTCTTCAGATTTTTACCAAATTACATGAAAATGTATCTCTATTCTGGTATTACTAAAGCAACTTATTTTAACAGTACAAAGGAATTCGTTCTCAGAATGCTTATAATTTACGACTTTCTTAGACATGCCCAGACATGATTACGTTTCTAGACCGTTACACATTCATTTTCTCTCTGAAATAAAAGAATGATTTAACATATTAACAGGGATGCCAGTTTTCAGGCAATAGCCTGAATTCAGGCCCTGGTGAGTTATTTTCATACCATAGTTTAGGCTTTTTTGTGTACGGTACAAACTAGCTCACTCTAGGTGATTTTCAGGCCCTCTGATCAATTCTTACTGGCATCCGTGTATTTAGAATGAAAAGCAAGAGATAAGATTTATATGTGAGTGTTGTCTGAAGAATCATGTTCTGTCAAGATTGATGCAATACTGACTTAGTGTTATATGCTTGTCTGTCTGTCATACAGGTATAGCGGACAGAGTGAGGAGGTAGCTGAGACAGCTCATGCCCTGGCCCTGGCTTACTCAGAATCAGCCACTGCAGAAGCAGAAAGTAAAAAGCTTTCATATCTAAATTGCTAGATTTATCTATTTAAAAATAATGATGCATAGATGGTGTTTAACAGAGAAAAGTACATTGGGTTTCTCAATGAATAAAGAAGACAAATGAGTAAATAATCAATGAATAGACCAGTTTACAGTCCTTAGGTCTATGTCAATACATTGGCTGTTGACCGGAAGTCATGTTGAGCCATCACCCAAGGTACAGAATCACAAGTGACGGATATCTTTTTCTTATCAATACAGAACGATCTGCCAAGGTCTAATTTAGGGGAAATTTAATAGAAATTTGATATACTGGTAGCAAATATTCTTTTCAAAGCAAATATATTCATTGTTATAAAAAAAACAATGCCCCAAAATACACCATGGCCTATAATGTAAATTTAAACCCACTGAAGTTGAAGTTAAACAGAGGAAGGGTAGACCAAGGTTAAAGATTTCTCTTTGTTCATCATACTTAATCCCAGTGTTTTGTTTAAGTTAATTGAGTAGTCTACAGTTTATACAATGTACATATCATAATAATTATACACCACCATTCATATATCCTAGTCTGTGACATTATTTTTATTTTGTCTCATTCATTCCTGTAGCTGCTGCTGAGCAATACCTGAACGAGAGTCTAGGGATCAGACAGGTCCTATTTGGTCCTCATCATGCTAAGACAATATCTACTCAGGATGACCTATGCAGGCTTCTCATACGCACAGACAGGACAGATGTAAGTTGTTTTATCATGATATTTCCTAAAATTCTTCTTACTTTTCTTTCCTTTAAGTACTTAATTAGTAGAGTTGTCCTAATCATGTGGTTTAGATCCTGGTCTGGAAATCTAAAGGTCGTGGGTTCGATCCCTGACAAGGCACTAATGTCTTTTATTAATCTCCATTTGCCACTCCATGGTCGGAAGACGAAAACCTTTGTGATATAATTTGCTATATGCCCTTTGCAGTGACCAAATAGTAGGATTACTCCCTCAGGGAGTGGAAATGGTGCACACTGTGCATGAATGAATCCAATTTAATTTACCTTTAAATGATTTAGTATTAATCTACACAGGTTATATACGACCAGTATTAGAATATTGCGCCCCTGTATTTCATAGTGGTCTTACATCTGAACAGAAAACAGTCTCGAACGAATACAACGGAGGGTTTGCAAAATTATTTTAGGCTCTAATTTTATGTCATATTCACATGCATGTCAAGTATGCAATTTAAGTACACTTGAGGAAAGAAGACTAGTACTGTGTATAGAATTTGCAAAATCTCTAGCAACTCACCCAGCATGCCAGAACTGGCTACCTTCAACAAAATATTAGAATGTCATTACGTCAGACTCCTACATATCATAATTTCAAATGCAAAACCAATCGCTTCAAAAATAGCCCTTTACCATATTTGATCAATCTAATTAACCATAATTAAATGCTTTTTTAACTACATGTTAATTGTGTGTGTGTATTGGGTTTTTACAGACGTGTATCAATCAGATATGATTATTTACGTCTGGGACCGACCTTTAAACGTCACCATCCGAAAGACGTGACTCAGTTTCGAACCTGCGTCCTCGGCTGAATCAGTTTGTAACTTCCACTTTTTAGCTGGATTACAGGCGCACGCCACAACGCCTATTTTCAAACACAGTACTAGTCTTCACCTCAGTCGTGTTTAGTCTTAAAATCCAATGTATTCATTCTAAACGAGAGTATAAATCTTTCTTTTGTTATTCTTAACGTGTAATGTTATTTTGAATGTATTTTTAACAATCTTTTAAACGTGTAAATATTTAAAAATGCAACATGTCACTTTATTATTATGTCAGCATGTAAACATGAATAATCCAGCTTCTGCTGCTTTTCATGTAAAATGACAATTATGATGCATGTACTTTGAAATTACATAATAAACCATTATTGAATTGAATTGAATTGAAAAAAATGACCTGGCTAATGATGTTAATATCTGTAAAGCACATAGAGAGGGTCTTCTGTATTAAGCGATATATAAATCCAGATTTAATATTAGTCATATATTTTGTTTGCATTGAAGTTCTGATCACAAGTGGCTATCTATTGTGTATCTATAGTACCAAGGCACTAATACCCTCTGGCAAGACATTAATCTGCATTTGACACTCATGATCTGGATGAAATAAGTTGGTAACGGTAACGGGTAGGCAGGAATTTGTAGAATCCTTGAGTACTCAATAATGGAAGCTTGACTACTGAAAGTCAGGATTTATTCAGTGACTTTTATCCAAGGAAGATAGTACACTTATTTTTATACACACTGTATGGGTGTGTATGTGTGTGTACCGGTATATCCATTTGCTTTTGCTGATAATCATCGCTAACCTTACAATCTTTGTTTTCTCCATTGGATTAGGAGGCCGTTTCTCTATTGCGGACCTTGATTAACTCAAAGAGCGCCACCTTTGGTGACCTGAGTGCAGAGGTCGGCGAAGCATACAAGCTCTATGGATCGATACTCATGTCTCAGGGCCAACTCGAGAAGGCACTCAAGTTCTTCAAGAAGGTGAGAATTTATTATCTTGATTTGATGATATTTAGAATCAAATTAGTATTGTATTTGTACTTGTAGACTGTTTACAAGCTAAATCCCTCCTCTATTCATGACCATTGACGTGGACTTATTGTGGTAGTGAGTTTCAAAGGTCATATATGATGGTGTTAATGGAAATATAGGCCCTCCTGGAGGTCATTGCATGAAGAAGATTTTGTAATAAAGTTAATTTTACCTGAATTCATGAATGAGGAGAGGCATGGAAAACATCCTCTTTGAATTTTGGTTAATTTAAAGGGAGAATGGAATTGTAGGAACAACATCTAACTCGTGTCAGATAAACTTACTTACCGCTAAATTTGAAATACTTTTGTAGCTTTCGTAACAATTTTGATAATTGTTTTAATTAATATGAATGATGGATTCTTTGTTTCTTTCAGAGTTACAACATTGAGAGTACCGTCTATGGACCTGGTCATAAGAAGGCTAAAGCCACTCAACAGACTATTGATATGCTGCTACAGTAAGTGATGATAACTTACCTTTTCATCTAATATGTCAGACATTGACTTTCTTCATTGTCCTCTTTACCCTCTCTCACTCTTTTATTCTTTTTGTTTCTCTCTCTCTCCCCCTTTCTCTCTCTCTCTCTCTCTCTCTCTCTCTCCATCTCTCTCTCTCTCTCTCTCTTCCTCTCTCTCTTTCTCTCTCTCTCTCCCTCACACCACATACACACACACTTTTTTCCTTTCTCTCTTTCTACATTTCTCTTGTTTCTCTGTGTATTATTTCTTGGTATCCCAGTTTGTTTCCGAATTTGTTGCTTTTTTTCTTTCTATCCTTATATCTATAATCAGTCTCCATGTACAGGTTTGACTTGACCTCAAAATCTGATAATCCATATTTGAAAACAAGAATACTATTCTGAAGTTCATTAATTATTTCAAAATTCAGGTTGGAATATCTTAACTCAGACATTAGTTTTATCCATGCTGTGTTCATTAACTTTCATTTTTGCATCATTCTGATTTTCCCTAGATCTCCAATGCTGGCTGCTAAGGAGGGCCAAACCAGGGCGGGGCAACTCAAGAGTCGACCAAGGTTTAATGCCACGGTGGGGAAAGCTGCACCTACTGGTGGAATTAAGTCTGCATGGGACTGAGAGTGAGAGCAATAGTGTTGATCTACCAGTACAGAAATCTCCTGGGGCCCGTTTTACAAAACTTGTCATCAGTGACAAATGATGGTTTTTATTATAAGCTACTGAAACCCTTGCTTCTGATTGGTTATCATATCAGATTTGTCACTGACTTTTGTCATTTGTCATTGAAAAATGGCTTTGTAAAACGGGTCCCTGGAAGCCAGTAAGTCATCATTTCTCCTTCTCAGTCATGTATCGACAATGGAAATTTGTATTCAATAAGGACTTTGGGACTACAGAATATCTTTGTTATATCAGGTATCTTATTATATCAAAGCTTTTTATAACAAGTTTCCACTGTACATAAATTTGCAATTCAAAGTAGGCCTAATTCACAGCACTTTTTGCTGAAAGGTATTTTTTTTACCAATTTAATTAGATCACAAAGACTTGATAGCATTGTCACTGCCAAAAATTCCAGTTTACAAGTTACCCTGTTTATAAAGCTAATAAACTCATAAACAAATATGATTAGTATTTTAAAGACATCTGTAGGTTACTAACATGTTTATAATAGTTTAAAAGCTATTAGAGAACTTTCCCCAAAAGTATACAGTTATTCCCCAAATCATGGTTTTGGGATCAGTCGATCCCTTCAATGGGATATGGTACAGTGAGACAATAAAATAATCAGGGATATTAGAAGTAAATGTTTGTGTTATTACAAAGAAAATACACCCACATGTATGATGTTCAAGTAAGCAAGGTATTGCATCAAATATAGGTTTGTGCTTTGTTCTATTCTGTTTTATATTGCTTGATGTATTCATAGAAATGTGCAATGTAGTAGTTATTATGAAGTGCAACAACTTCATGAAGTTATTGTTGCTGATTTATAGATGGGTGAGAACTTAAGTCTTACTGTGTTCAGATTACCTTGTTACTGCTTTTCATATGCAGTGTATGCACTATGTATAATGTACATTCAAGTGGATTTGTCAATTTGTGTCAGTTGTAATGTACATTAAAGTGGGTATGTGAATTTGTCTCAGTTGTAAAAATAGAGAAAGAAGGTAGGATTAGCGTATGGATTTGTATGCGTATATTTATGACAATTCTCTTCTATAAATTTCATCAAATTTGTTTCCTTTGTGTAAACTGCCTGTTGCCATGCTCGTAAGTGTGAAAGGAGAACATGAAATAATCTTGAACAACATTGGGAAGCTTATTGGAAGCAGTGTAAATCTTAAGAATGGATCTCAATATACATGTACCGGTACATGAATTTTTAAAATTAAAAAAAAATCTAATTGGTAGTAGATTCCTCTGGATATCCCCTCCAATTACAGTACTCTCAAAGTTCTCATTTGGAAAGATTACTATCCAGTCCAAAATGCATTTGATTTAGCACCTTTTCCTACCAGTTACAAAGCGCTGGACACATTGTTCCACATGCTTGGGCCACTACCGTGTGAGTCAAAAAAAAGTTTACACCTAGAAAGTTGCTAATTATTTTTAAAATCATTGATGAACAGTAAATTATTATACATCTTATGAAAGAGTATTTTATCCCAAATCATTTGGTATCATTTTTGTGTGTTTTGTGTTCACGCTTGGATGAACAGGAGGCATTGTTTGCGAGAGTGCAAAAATCGACTTGCGCCAAAGTGATGCCTACAGTATGTATTATGTTGGGATTAGCGGAGTGAGAGAATGAATTGAATGTATCAAATGAAATGCATTGCATATGCTCTTTGCAAAGGGCAAAGTCACACACACCCACACACGCGCGCACAAATGTTCTTTGATATTTGATATTTGATATTTGATATGTGTGTGGCATTATTAAATTTGTTAGGGATGTTATTTAGATCTGCAAAGATCGCATTAATACCCAAATCCCAATTGTTTTATTCAAACATCACATAAGCAACTTTGGCGCAAGTCGATTTTTGCACTCTCGCAAACAATTAATTAATGCCTCCTGTTCATCCAAGCGTGAACACATATCACACAAAAATGATAACAAATGATTTGGGATAAAACACTCTTTCATAAGATGTATAATAATGTATTGTTCATAGATGATTTTTAAAATAATTAGCAACTTTCTAGGTGTAAACTTTTTTTTGACTCACACTGTATATCCTTCATGTGAAATTGCTTATATAGATTTCACATGTACTTTTATGGGGACATACTACAGAGTACTAAAATCTTTGATGATCCATGTTTGTATAAAATTTGTATATTTGACCATGACCATACCCTTTGTCTTTCAGTTTCGGTAGAATCTTGTGCAACTCTTTCATGTGAACATGTTCTGTAGCAATAAAATTGTATGAATTCTAATTCTTGTTTTATGGTTGTTTCAACATACCACTGTTTTGATGTAATGCAGTAAAAGCAGAAGTAGCGTTTTTATAACAAATTGAGTTGGGTTGAAGTAGAAATATCAGAGGAAGAAAATCTTGGAAGTTTCAGAAAATCAGAGAAAAGAGCAGAAACTTTAAGAAAGTCAAAATCACTATACAGTGCGTCCCAGAAAAAACGAAACCGAGAAGTATCGATGTTTTATCATAACTTAATCACAACCATAATTAATGAATGATACATATTTGGAAAGCTTATACCCTTTTCTAACTGCACTGATTGTCATCGGATGCATCCGGACGCATCCGATGAAACTGCCAGTTAGAAAGCAACAGAGGAGAAAAAGGCGATTAAATAGCAAATGAAAAGAAGAGAAATAGGCGATTAAATTCTCCTGCTCAAGAGCAGGAGAAATTCTCATTCTATCGGTGTGACACCGATTAAACGTGCAGTTAGAAAACGTTCGGGAGAAAAAGGCGATTAAAACAGCGATTAAAATGGTCAAAGGTCGCAGGATACGCGCGCTTTATCGTAACCAGCTGTGTTTGTTGACTTATGGTCGAACATGCTGCATGCTATAGCTAGATGGAGCGCGGGCTAAATAATTACGCAATAATTCTTCACTTCCGGCATGGGCTCGCCACAGCGAGAGAATTTCATCGGCAGTTAGAAAGCAACAGGGGAAAAACTGCGGTTTCACCTTTGTTTACATAAGGAAAATTCAATCAGTATTTTCATCGGTGTGACTCCGATAGAGTGCAGTTAGAAAAGGGTATTAGAGTCTCCTCTTTCAGTTGATGCTACTCAGATGATGCATATTTCACGCATGAGTGATTAAAAGCAATTTGAAGGAAGGAAACCAAAAAGACATTTGGCGGGCGGTATATATCTGAATTTCAAAGAAAAATTCACATTTCTAGAAAGTTGAGTTTCTGCCCTTTCATATGACACCTCAATCAGGAAAAACGAGCGAGGAATAACAAAGTTCTATTTGTTTAAAGTAGTGCTTGCATTTCCATAATTTTATTAAACAAATTCGTTTTCACTGGCTGCCTGCCGTATCAATAAACGAAATTAACAAAAGACTCCGTTTCGTTGACAATCAGCCGTAGACGAGTCTTCATGCATGGCTGATTGTCAACGAAACGGAGTCAAGTCTTTTGTCAAATCTGCTTTTTGCTACGGCAGGCACCCAGTGAAAACGAATTCGTTTGTTAAAATTATGAAAATGTAAGGGCTACTTTAAACAAACAGAACTTTGTCATTCCTCGCTCATTTTTCCTGATTGAGGTGTCATATGAAAGGGCAGAAACTCAACTTTCTAGAAATGTGAATTTTTCTTCGAAATTCAGATACCGCCCGCCAAATGTCTTTTTGGTTTCCTTCCTTCAAATTGCTTTTAATCACTCATGTGTGAAATATGCATCATCTGAGTAGCATCAACTAAAAGAGGAGACTCTAAGCTTTCCAAATATGTATCATTCATTAATTATGGTTGTGATTAAGTTATGATAAAACATAGATACTTCTCGGTTTCGTTTTTTCTGGGACGCACTGTATTAGGAATATCTTATTGGCAATCTGCTCATTGTGCTTGTGTGATGTTAAAGGGAAATTTCTCCCTTCGTTTCGTACCCTATACTCGACAAAATAGCATGTATAAAAATAATATAATGCAACGGTCCTTTTCTTGCAGCAGGAAATGCAAGGGGGGTGGGGTATACATTGTACTTGTATATGATTGAAGAAATGTATTCATCCATTTATAATACATGAAAAAGGGACATTTTATTAATGTTTTTTCCATATGAACAAATGGGAGAATTCTTTTACGACATTGTACATCATGACTGAATTGCCTATGGGAGTTTTTTTATTTGTAGTAATTGAAGCTTTCAAGAAGTCAAAATTTATTCTTTTTCCAATTTTCTCATCTATCTTATTGTTCACCAAATTTTGTTTTGTTTTGATTGGGGTAATTCCGTCTATGAGTCTCTAAAAGTAAACATTTCAGTTGAAGAGCACAACATTCTTAACCCATAGATCCTTGAAAGTACTGATTTTCTGCCAGTTAAAGACATATTACGTAATAGCTGTGTCCGGCATATGTAACCTACATTACTTCAAATACTCAAACACTATAAATAATTCATAACACATCATATGTTAAAGAAATGTATTTAATACAATATCTTATTATGTTCGAGAAGACGAGAACATTTTTTTTTTTCAAAGTATGAAGGCATAAAATAACATTTGTATTTACAATTATGTACAAAACAAAATCATAGGATATATGAAAGAGTAGAATAACAGATGGAGAAGCTGCATGAACACTAAACACAGCAACAATGAGTACTGTCAATACATTTACAAATGCTATTCTGCTACACTGTATATACAGTTTTGGTTTTGCTGCTAATTCTCAAAGTAGTATAACTTTCTTCAGCCACAGTTGCACTGATACGATTTGATACGATTTAAAAAAAATAATGTATCTCCTTCAAAACTAAAGGAAACAGATTAGGACTTATGATATTTGGCATATACTGGGAGAAAATTGATAGAGGTGCTATAAACAATCTTAAATAGGTATTGGAATCATTTCATGATTAATCATTATTATTTGTACCAATGATAGATTTGTTTAAGCTATGCAGAAATGTCAACAACAACCCACAACAGACTTTGTGTGAACTTTGGTTCCACATGTAATAAAATAAATGTAGGTAAAACTCGGTTAAAAATCAAACAAATGATAAACTAGAGGTAAAAAGAAGAAAAAAAACCACAGGAGGGACGATTCCATCAATCCTCTCCTTACATCTTATAAACACAAACAACTCTTAATCAATGCATGCACTATGTCAAATAAAAGATTGTGCACAAATGATATATAACGCTTTATAGATTAATTATAGCTTCTTCATTTCATATTCATTCCTTACCATCGTTGAATACAAACCAACATTTTGTACATTACTAAATTACCCTTCTTGTGAAGCTTCTGAAATATATCACTTAAATCAGCTTCATTTTAAATGATGCTTTATGCTGAAATATCTTGAAAATTTGATCTCTAAAATTAATTCACTTTAGAGCAGGAGCAGCTGGATTCTTGAAAACAAATAGCTTCAACTTATTTCAATATTTCTTATGTTAGGGTGATTAAAAGTTTTTAATGGCAAGACTAACTGTAAAGGAATTCATAGGTATGTATATTTTTGCATAATCAATAGTATCATTAAAATATTTCCTGCTGTAGTCCATGGACCTGAGATATCTTAGAGTGCTCGATGTCAAGCTGAAACAGCTGCGTGAACTACGACATCCTTCCCACTTTTCCAGGCTCATACAAGACAGCTAGCTATTTGAATTTGGTTGTTTATGAGTGTACATGTAAATATTAGATGCCATAAGGTATAATAATAATAATAAGGTGGCAAAAAGTATGATTAACTATATCTAATCATTCCATATGATATGCCATATATTCACAGTCAAAGCATTGTTTTGCATAAGTCTTTAATAGCAATTGGAGATACATACAAATGAACATGGCAAACATTATGTGCCACTAAATTGCCTGTTAAAGACTAGAGCAGTATTTGAATACCTTCAGATATAAACCATTAAGGAAATACTGAATTTCTTGTGATGAGAAGGAGTGAGATATCTGTACACTTACACCTCTGGCTATTACTCTTGCTATTTTATAAATGCTGAATATTTTTAGTGGGTCTTTTTAATGCTACTATAATGTACATGGCTTTATAAAATATTTTCCCATTGTGGATATGAAATACCAAGCTTGTACACTATTGCCTTCTGTAAAGAAATTTGAACTAATGACGGTGTTCGTAATAACTGATCGTGTCACATAATTCTAGCACACAAAATCAAAGGAGCATTCATATTCTTGCATCTCACAAAAACACTAACACTGATGCACTTAACACACAGATCTCTTACAGCTTGTACTTGAAAACAAAACAAAGTGTTCTATCGAAGGAAATCTTTAGCTAAGACTGAGCACAGAAGCACTTGTATCTCTCTCACAGAAAATATTGAAGAATGTCTTTTAAAGAAGCATTTTGGCAACCGTTAGCAGATGATCTCGGAGTAGTACTGCTGCTGTGTGTCGGTCAAGTGCCATCCGCTTGCTCTAAGCTCAATGATTTCTAGGAGGAGGAGGCGGGAGAAGTGGGAAGATTTGGGTCCTAGGAGTTTCTCCTTCATCATGTTTAGTAGAATATCCATCTGTCCAGGCTTGAGCTCTTCAAGAGTGGGTCCAAGCTCCTTGAGCTGAGATAGGAAAGGCAAAGGAATATATCACGTAAGATCAAGAGGAACTCAAGGCATTTAACATCTGGAGCAAAGTCATTTACCAGTAAATGATACTGTTTCGTTGCCACATGTATATCACAAGGGTAGATAAAATGTTTATTCACACAAATTTAGACTTGGGTGAATAACAAACATAAAGTTTTCACTTTTCAATAACCTGTGAAGAAGATGATTTATGCCACACAGGCGCGTACGCAGGGGGGGGGGGGGTAAATCCCTCCCTTGAGTTTTTTTTATGTGTATGTTTTGTGTATGTTTTTTGTGAAACCCCCCCCCCCCCCCTTTTGATTAGTAAAAAAAAAAAAAAAAAATTACGCCAATGGCTGACCTAAAAAAGGTGACCTTACCCCTCCCCCCAACGGAACAAAAAAAAAAAGAAAAAAAGAGTGTCCTCTTACCCCCTACCCCCCCCCCCCCCGCTTATTCGTTGCAATTCTTTTTTGGACTCCAAAGAAAAAATCCTGCGTACGTCACTGATGTCACAATTGGCAAAAAAATTGATAGGTAAGTCAACAAGCACTAAATGTAAGAAGAGGGGTAACAAAATTAAGGATAGAGAAAAAGAAAATGGAGATAGAGCTTTAGCTCATAAAGAAGAAGATAATAGAAGGAAAATGACAAGAAAACTATAAAACTATTGATATTCTGTGACTCGAGCTTACCTGATTACAACCACATTTCATTTCTTCATCACTTGAGTCAGCATCAATTACAAGCTGCATTAAAACAATAACAAGATACAGTTGAGGAATATACTAAAACTCACTTGAAAAGCAATTACATTTATAAATTTTGATTAATCACATCATTGATACAAAGCAATGTCCCCAAATATTAGGACACCATCAATCAATTTATCTTGATGAACAAAATATGGTCTTGTCTATGCTCATTTACTGTAAATCTCTGTGTATAAGGCACACTTTTTTGCCATCGGGAAAAATCAAAAGTCGGGGGTGCGCCTAATACACAGGTACAGGATATTTTGAGTCCTCAAAATGCTATTTTTTAGTGGTTTCCGAAAATCTCTGTGTCTCAACATGAATTACATAATGCAAAATTGCAAATAAAGAATAGGATCTACTATTTGAAGTTAAACTACGTTCCTAATTTGAAGGGAAGGGAGTTTTTTTTTTCAGTCTCGATAAATTATGCCCCTTCACAAAGCACTTTGTCGGCCGAAGCTCTCCCATGTTTCCAGCTCACTCACCTGTATCATGCAGCTCACTTGCATGGGGGATATCGAATCACCACTCGAAAACTAGCCTGTCTAAATTTCGGTTTGGACTCGGGAGGACAAATTTTCTGTCATCTTTAGTTTTAAGAACAACATTGTTACCATTCTTTTTTACTTTGACTTTTTGACTGTAAAGTCGTAATAAATAAAAGTCCTTCCCAATTCCCTGCATCATGGCTTGGGTTTCCGAACAGGACCGCACGCTGAAATAGGAGAATCCGAGATGGTAGGGGTGCGCCTTATACACAGAGATTTACGGTAATACAATGACATAGTGTTCACAGAAAGTAAAGATAAACTTGAAAAGTGTATGAAAAGCCAAAATACTTACTGAGTCCAGGCATGTATAAACAGGCTCGACCAAGGCATTGATGTAGTTATCTCCAATCTTGAGGTGTCTGAAGAGGCAGCACAGGTAGCAGGTAAAGGCAAGCCATCGATTTGGGTCATTGTCTTTCCATGTTGCACGGGAGATGAAGTCTTCCTGTCATGAGCAATGAAAGAAATGGTGTGTTGTGATTTTGTAAAAATCATCTTTTGACCTTCTCAAGCATAAGGTTGGTGATGTATAATTCTCAAACTTACTTTTCATAACAGTGAAGAGGACACATCATAAACAATTTGAAAAACATACTCCCTGGATATCAAGATCCATCAGCTGATCGTTATCCCAGTTCTGACCTTGATACCTAAACCTTATGAATTTTACTCAATACATGTTGGGTTATTCTGCAGTGGAGCCCGGTAAAGGCGGTATATCACCAAACTACTCAGACTAAAAATTAATGTGTCCCTGCAAAATGTTGAGACAAAAAGTTTACCTGTAGCTGCTTAAGGAGAGGACTTCTGAACTTGAGTCCCTCTGCCTCTAAGGAAGCTAGTCTGGAGCACAGTTTGGCCACAGTCTCCGCATTCTGGGCGTCCTCCAGCCCTTTATTGTACATGAGAAGGGCAAATGCCTTCACTTGTGCCTCTTTGCTGATGTACCCTTCTACATCCTTGTAAATCCCATCTGCAATGTCCCACAATGAGGATTCATTGCTACTCCTTGCAGCTTGCTGCACTAACACCATCATCCTGTTGTAAAAGTGCTGAATTCATACAAGGAAGAAATATGTGTTAATTCATCAACTACAAGTATGGAAATCCTACCACTGAAGAACATGTATGCTGAATTTAATGTAAAGAACATGTACATGTATGTTGAATTTAATGTAAAGACAATGTTCACTCTTGTCGTGTAGACAAGTTGAACATCAATGTCAAGAATCATGAATTTGTGATTTCAGTAACACATAGTTACAAGTTGGCCTAATTGATGACTTTTTTCATCTTCATATTTTAGCTTATCTTTAAAAATATCAGGTAATTGTTTAAAATGTCCATAAAGATAACTTGTTTACTAGTTGTTAGATGAGCAACTCTGAGATTATATTAGCCTAGACTATGCACAATTCAATCACTTTTAATAATAGTTTAAATGCTTTTTTAATACCCCAAAATTATCTCTGCATCAAAAGACTTTCAATAATCAAGTCTAAATTGAATAAAAATGTCTCATGATTATGTAGAGCATAAGATTCGGTCTCTAACATCGACAGTTGATCAGCCGAGGCTATATCTGGCTTCATTCACTGACCACCCCTATACAGAGACTGAAGTGCATCGTGCGGGTTAGTGAGAGGTTACGCAATGGCCAATGCAGTGGGTCTGTGATTGCCGATCTCATTCCCCGCAGTAAGCAGCTTTACCACACTCAAGCTATGTTATTAGTATTTGTACATAAAAATGTCATCAATTGCAGGGGCGGATCCAGGAATTTCTTGCCGGGGGGGGGGGGGGGGGGGGGGCACACGTTGGGAAAGAGATTGGCCGGGGGGGCACGCCCCTGTTTTTCAGTAAATTTTGGGCGAATTTAGGGCTGATTTTAACACATTTTTTTTTGGCCGGGGGGGACGTGCCCCCTTTTTACCCCCCTGGATCCGCCACTGAATTGTCTTTCGCTTTCTAATCATTCTGTTCCAATCACTGTTTTCTAAACTAAAACTGTACAGTTTTGGTTTAGAAAACAGTGCAGTGATAGAGAATGATTAGAAAGCGAAAGACAATGTCTAGACTCTACTAGTCTAGCATGTCTTGAAAAAGAAACAATGCCAATGGCACCATCTGTCTCTGTGTCTGGGGAAGGTTAAAAAAAATGTCAGTTTCAGTAAAGAGTTTTCCATACCACACGGTTATTTCTGTCTAATGAATTACGTATAGAATCTAGACTACACTGTCTGTACTAATTACGTTCTGTACCTCGCCCAGTGTCAACACGTGCTCTTCCTTCATGTACGGATAGTCACTTGATCCTTCGCCTGAACTCCCGGCTACAGTTGCAACTCCTCGATCGTTCGGTTGCTGCTGTTTCAACTTCTGCCGACTGGCAGCTGACTTTAAGCCACCACTTTTGCTAAGCTGTCGAGCAGATGCCATCTTAAAATAGGAAGTCTGCCTCAATTCTTCTCAGAACATAAAAATGTTCAAATACTACTGATTCTCGGGTTTTAAGAGTTGTTTCAGAGATCGACTCGTCTCCAGCTCGATCGCATCCTGGAAGATAGTCTTGTTTCAGGCTTAATTTTTTTTTTAAAATAACAAAAAAAATAAAATAATAATAATTGGTGACCCAAAATGACAGACATTACCCCCCCCCCCCCGAATACCGAGGGACTAAATTTTCAAATTTTGGGACACACAAAAAAAAAGTCCTCTTACCATCCCCCCCCCCCCCCCCCGCTTATTCAGCGGCTGGCTGAGTCGTTGCGAAATTATTTTTGGGACCAAAAGATTTTTAGAAAAAAAATGGCCTCTTACCCCCCCCCCCCCCCCCTCCCCGCTTATTCAGCGGCTGGCTGAGTCGTTGCGAAAATAATTTCGCAGTATATATACCTCAGCGGCCCCGGTGAAAAAATCGTTCCCAGGGCCCTGCTTACTACGAAAAAAAAAAGGAACAACACAAAAACAAAAACATGAGGAATATGAAACCCTATATTCCACATCCTCTCCTTCTTAATTATTCCATATCCTCTTCTGCTTCTTCTTCTTGGTTTCCTCCAGGTTTGGAGAACTGTGCAGTTGTTTCCTTCACAGATTGAGTAAGTAGAGAATACACAGACAGTATGATATGTAATAATGTAGAAGGTCACAAGATGTGCACGGCCCCATAACATTTGCTCAACATTTGATACACTAGCTGCAGTAACTTTGGGTGGAGGGGGGGGGGGGGGGGGGGGGGGGGGGGGGTCACTCTTGCCCCCTTCCTACTGAGAGCCAGGAGTAGCTACCTCTGTTCATTATATGTACGGTATTCAAAGTTCAATAAATTTGAATCGAAATGCGTGTTGAAAGGAATTTGGGTTATATTACCAGGGAGGTGTTTTATCACAAACCCTGATATTACATTGGGGATTTTGTCAAATTAATTCAGGTTCACTTAATCTTTATGTTTCAGTTATTTCCTTGAAGAGTGGTAGACCTCAGTTGTGCCCTTACAAAAAAGTTGTATAGAATTCTATAGAACGCTTTATAGAGTTCTATAGAACTCTATAGAACTCTATAAAATTCCAGATTCTCTATAGAACTTTTAAGAATTCTCTATAGAAAGCGGTTTCCTCTATAGAATTCTATAGAATAAGTTTTCTATAGATTTAAATTTCTATAGAAAAGTTAATTCTCTATAGAATTTTTAAGGTTGTCTATAGAAATCAGTTTCCTCTATAGAATTCTATAGAATAAGTTTTCTATAGATTTAAATTTCTATAGAAAAGTTAATTCTCTATAGAATATTTTAGGCTGTCTATAGAAATCAGTTTCCTCTATAGAATTCTACAGAATAAGTTTTCTATAGATTGAAATTTCTATAGAAAAGTTAATTCTCTATAGAATTGTTAAGGTTGTCTATAGAAATGAGTTTCCTCTATAGAATTCTATAGAATAAGTTTTCTATAGATTTAAATTTCTATAGAAAATTTAATATAAAAAATGGCGTCCCCACTTCTCTATAGAATTTTTAAGGATGTCTATAGAAATCAGTTTTCTCTATAGAATTCTAAAGAATAAGTTTCCTATAGATCTAAATTTCTATAGAATTCTATAGAATTTTTTTTCTATATGAAGATATGTATCTCATGCATATTCATGATAATTTACATGTTTTCACAGAAAATGTAATTATCATGATCTGTCAAGCAAATGTGACAATTAACATCAATTTTGTGATTTATATTTTCTTAGACAATTATTGACAAATATAATATATATGTACGATTTTTTTAAACATGTAACTTAAGACGTAAAATAGATATATTAATATATGTAATTTACTAACCAGTAAAAACGTGTATAATTTTGTATATGTATGTAAGATCTCCGCACTACTTAATTAACAATATATACTCAACTGTATTATGCTTCAAATGATCTTTGTGATGGAGCAATTGCAGGAGTCTATATAAATATGGTTTAGTCGGTGGCCAGATGTCATGCAATATTGATTATTGATTGCTGGTCGCTACTGAATAATTATAAACTGGTTTTCAACTGGTAAATAATGGTCTATAGAATTATTTACAAAAAAACTTCTATAGAATTCTATAAAAAATATCTATAGAATTTCTATAGGCCATTCTATAGAATGTTTTATAGAGATTCTATAGATGTCCGTTATAGATTTCTATAGAATTCGTATAGAAAAGTGGCCCACTTTTCTATAGAATCTCTATAAAACATTTCTATAGAATTGCTATAGAATAAAATGGTCTATAGAATTCTTTATAAAAAAATTCTATAGAATTCTATAAAACAAATTCTATAGAATTTCTATAGGCCATTCTATAGAATGTTTTATAGAGATTCTATAGAGGTCCGTTATAGATTTCTATAGAATTCTTATAGAAAAGTGGCCCACTTTTCTATAGAATTTCTATAAAACATTTCTATAGAATTGCGTATAGAATTGCGTATAGAAATTCTATAGAATTTTTTTTATAGAATTCTATAGAACTTTTTTGTAAGGGTGGGCTGTATTGTCTAGTTTTGAGTTGAAAACAATTTTAATTAAAAAAGGAGCCTCAAGTATTTGTCTGTGTATATATCACCCCCCCCCCTCCCTGTCTTTTTCTTTGTTTTTCTTGCCTAGCCTTTATGCTAGGCTAGCTATGCAGTATCGAAATCATATGGGCAATGACAACAAATGTGTGATAACAGTTTTAATTAAAAATCACCCCCCCCTCCCTGTCTTTTTCTTTGTTTTTCTTACCTAGCCTTGATGCTAGGCTAGCTATGCAGTATCGAAAGGTACCGTGTCGAAATCATATGGGCGATGACAACAAATGTGTGAAAACATGTGTGAGTTGTTGACGTGAAGCACAGCAATTAGTACGAAACGGGCGAATCTTTGAGACGATGAGATTAACAGGTGAGAACCTAAGTTTAGCTAGCACATATGAAAGGCATTCTTTAATTTAAACGTATCATTTATCTAGTGAAAATATCTAAGCTTGCAATGTTTGAATGACAATTGACATGATTGACATGATTATTGATTGAGTGTTTGAAGTTGAAGGCTGCCGGTGCAGTGTGGCTGCGCCGTTTGTCCTACCATAGTACCAGATGCAGTAGGCTACCGTTTGTCCGTCAGACATTATAATCGGAGTCGGGCTAACTCGGACCAGGGGACAACTCGGCCCAGCTGCAAAAACAGTCATTTTTTGCATGTTTAGGTTTAGGGTTAGGTTTAGGGTTAGGGTTAGGGTTAGGGTTAGGATTAGGGTTAGAGTTAGGGTTAGAGTTAGGTTAAATGACAAAAAAATGACCGTTTTTGCAGCTGGTCCGACTTGTCCCCTGGTCCGAGTTAGCCCGGATCCATATAATCTATGCGGTTTTCTGCGGGTTTTCTGCGGGTTTTCTGCGGGTTTTCTGCTCCCGTTTGCTATCCGCACAGTCTGTCCTCACATTGTTGTACGCGTATATTTGATAAAAGGAAGCATGTGGTTGAAAAGTTTTCTAGAGGTCTATCTAGAGTCTAG
>JAVYIG010016716.1:0-29777 GCA_035222895.1 Strongylocentrotus droebachiensis | reverse complement strand
AATTTGTAAACTTTGCAAAATATACACTGTACAATACTCGACATAACTTCTATCACTAACAGAGCCAATGGTGTTTTATTTAATAAAGAGAGCAAGCAGAAAATACACTACTTACATAAAGGGTGAAATATATATTAATTTCCAGCAATAATTATGGTATAGGTTTAGTCCGGGCAATAATTGTATTGTTCATTATTATGTACACGTACATACGCGTATTGATCGGGACACATTGTACGTGCCAACTTAAAAACATACAAGTACCTTTTAGACATTATAAAGTGTTCATAATTCTACGAGCCCTTGTCGCTCACATGCAAACACGTTGAGATAAATCCCCTAAACTCTAAAATTGTCCAAAGTTTAGACCCGATGGTTTTGTCAGCCGAATCATCATTTGTTTTGGAACAAAAACAAAATCAAAACCATAAACTGCCGTGTAAACAGATAATACCTTGTTCTTTTTTAAGCCTTGTGATTTTTTTGTAGCTTGTTGTTCCTTTTTGTTTTGTTGGTTTGTTTTTTCGTTGTTTGAAAGTTTCAAATTCGGGCAGACCCGGCCCCGCTGCCCGAATATACATTTTCGGGTAGGGAGATGCCCGAACAGTCTTATATTCGAACGTGAGGTGTCTACATATAGAATTTCTCTAATGTTCACTACAAATATTCCAACAATTTTTTGCTCTCGTTTTGCTCGCGTGTGGAAAATATTATGTAACTGCAAACTGGACAATATGCCCGTACCTCTGTATGTATCTTGACTATATGCCTGTTATGCTTTGTACTTTTCATACTTCATAATCACAAACACAACAATAGAAGTTTATCAATGTGTTTAAATCTATATTTCATACATATTACTCACATTTATATCATAATAAACAAGTCATGAAAGAAATTTACATATCACGTGATCTTACACACACGAAGAGATGAAATGTGACTCGATGTTCCTCTACATTAGACCATTTTTCTAATCATTAGATTTGTTGAAACATTATTATTACGAGAGGGTTCTAGATGTTTGACTGATTTTCCCTCTTACCTCACACAAACACACGAATACTAGAAACAGCAAAATATAATATTAGCGAAAAAAACAACTAAGTTTAACCCATGACTGTGGTGGTTTATCGAATATCCCACTCACCAACTGATCCGAATGTGCATGAGGGCATATTTACATAATTATGAGTATGTATATGATTAAATATATTTAATATTCGTAACGATGTTGTTAGTATTCAGTGGTACTGCCTTAGCCAGATTCGCACTAAGGTGAGGTGAGATCAACCTTAGAAACCATTGATTGTCTTTAACATTCATTCTAACCAAGGAGTTGTTCTAACGATCATGATTACGGGCGGCCCAGAGTGTCACAATTGCAAGAATCGCAAAACGGCAGAAAAAATGGGCAGAAACTAGTGTTCGACTTCAAAAACAAAGATCAACACAAATGTGTTTTGTCGCCTGAGTTTCGGCCTGTATGGGTGGTTTAGGTTTTAACCAGAAAATTCTACTGAGTTAAGGGAAAACAACAATTTTTTTGGACGAGACTGTAATAAAAAAAATTGAAGAAAAGTAAAGAACCAATAAAACAAATACACAAAATATATAATACAGATATACATTCAAATGAATGAACAGAAGGATATACAATTTTCAAATATGAATCTTCGCAGTAACATTACTCTTTGAATCTTTATCAGTCCATAGTCTTAAGAGCGACGCTTGTCCGGAACGTATCTTGAGTACATTATAAAATATCAAAAATTATGTTGTAAATAATACATTATCATTTCACCTGTACAACAATTGCCTTTACAAATAAAATCTAACTTGAAAGAAAAAAGGTCTTGATTTGATAAGATGATACATATAACATATTTCACAATCCTTGTTATCTCATGGAGAACGTATTTCAATCCAGTTATCTGATTACATTCGCCTTATATCGGTTGGTTGGTAGACCTATAGGCCTATGTCCTGGTGGAAAACGGGGACAGTGACCCAAAGTCTATTTTGAGGGCAATCGTTATCAACAATCATCTCGAGCATTCATAAATCTGACAGGGGGGGGGGGGGGCATTATTTGGAGGTACTCGAGAAATGAAATCTCTGAAGAAGACCTTAAAATAGGCCTTTAATATCTTTTAACAGGAGAGGAACCACTCGGGACCTGTGTAAAGCTAGACACCTCTTCAGTACAATTAATTCTGCCGTAGTTGATATATAATTTCATTATGTGTTCCAAGAAATCATGAAATCATAATGAAATTGGGGGCTGTGAAGATAAAAAAATATATGATTCCAGAGGGGTGGGGGTGTCAAACGAAAGTAGGTTGGTTACATCATTGTAAGACATCTCATAACGTCTGCAAACCCCGTCTTCATACCAATATAGACTCATCATGATATATTTAGAGAGCGCTATCTATACCACTGCCTGGGACCAGGAAGGAGACCGATGGGTTTGGCAGCCAAGGAATGACGACATAGTTTGGCGGGCGAGTACTTTCACAGGTATGACTCTCTAATCATATAACATACATCATGAAAATAAATCGACTTGCTATCTTCGGGACTAGATTCATTATCTTCCCGTTTGTAAATGAATATGCCCTGGCCTTGGGGTGACTTTTGCGATGTGTTTTGCAGGATACAACCATACTGGTATTCAGAGTATGGGATCGTTTTAGCGAGTTATGACGTCATCTCAGCGATGACATTTGACAACTTCCAGATCCATCTAGATGAGACGAAATGTCCATTTGTTTCACGTTATCGTATCATTATCAATATTCACCATCTACATTCTGCACCTGGAAATGTATCAGCAGTCTAATTAGGCTACACAAAGTTCGAGATATTCGACATATATGAATTAGTTGATCGTCGTACCCAATAATATTTCACTAAAATCGACTCATTTAACAAAAATAACCTATTGAACTGGTGATGGAAATGTCTAATAATTCCTTTTTATGAGGGAAAAGATTTAATCTTAAACTGCAATACTTGACTGAGATTAATCTTTACCACGTGGTATAGACGGCTGATTCCCACAATATGAGTATATGCATACATTGAATCGGCTGCATCTTCTTTTCGTATGCTCTTTACATCGATTAAGGGTTATTAAATACTAAATCATAATAATTTAATGTATCCCCTTTTCAAAAATTCATGCATTGTGTACAGCCGTTTTTTGTTTGTCAATACCTTTGGAATCTTAAAATGAAACCACTGAACGAGGGCGAGCTCTCTTGTTAACGAGGATCGAATCATGACGGGAAGAATGTCTAGAGATAGAGAAGGTCATTAGGCTGTCCTCGAGAGGCCTAGTTAGTCCTTGGGTCTGACGAATCCACCATATGTTCACACGTCATAACATTTAAAAAGGAATCGTTCATCTTCACTCAACCACTTCATATCAATTAGGTCATGGGGTCTTCGGCCTCTCAGCTAGGCAGTCTTCAGAATAGACAGATGACCAGGGTGCGTGCATCCATCCAGTCTTGAAAACGAGACGGATGACCAGCACAAGGGTGCGTGCATCCATCCAGTCTTGAAAACGAGACAGATGACCAGCACATGGGTGCGTGCATCCATCCAGTCTTGAAAACGAGACGGATGACCAGCACAAGGGTGCGTGCATCCATCCAGTCTTGAAAACAAGACGGATGACCAGCCCTTGGATGCGTGCATCCATCCAGTCTTGAAAACGAGACAGATGACCAGCACATGGGTGCGTGCATCCATCCAGTCTTGAAAACGAGACGGATGACCAGCACAAGGGTGCGTGCATCCATCCGGTCTTGAAAACGAGACATATGACCAGCACAAGGGTGCGTGCATCCATCCGGTCTTGAAAACGAGACAGATGACCAGCACAAGGGTGCGTGCATCCATCCAGTCTTGAAAACGAGACAGATGACCAGCACAAGGGTGCGTGCATCCAGGCAATCTTGAAAACGAGACGGATGACCAGCACAAGGGTGCGTGCATCCATCCAGTCTTGAAAACGAGACAGATGACCAGCACAAGGGTGCATCCATCCATCCAGTCTTGAAGACGAGACAGATGACCAGCACAAGGATGCGTGCATCCATCCAGTCTTGAAAACGAGACAGGTGACCAGCACAAAGATGCGTGCATCCATCCAGTCTTGAAAACGAGACAGATGACCAGCACAAGATGCGTGCATCCATCCAGTCTTGAAAACGAGACGGATGGCCACCACGTGGATGCGTGCATCCATCCAGTCTTGAAAACGAGACGGATGGCCACCACGTGGATGCGTGCATCCATCCAGTCTTGAAAACGAGGCGGATGGCCACCACGTGGATGCGTGCATCCAGACAATCTTGAAAACGAGACGGATGGTCACGAAATGGGTGCGTGAGCACTTTAGTCATGACTGGACTATAGGGGAGTTTACCTTTTTTTTCTTCTTCAAATAACATCAAACACGATCGCAACTACTTGGGCGATAACAAATCAAAAACATTTCTATGAGATATACAATAGGGTACTAAAATTGACCTTCATTTTTTTTTTTTTATATCAGTTGCAATCGTGTTATCAGTTTTTGTTATGATCGAAACCAACACCATTCCAAGCAAATTGTGTTATTGAGTGCTCATATGATATACGTAAAATATGTTGCTTGCCTATACAATCACCTAAAATGAGCAATTCCATCAGTGGAATTATTGTTGGTTATTGGTCTATTTTAAGGTGCTGTGCATACTACACCTAAAACGGTCGAATCAGGGGTAAAAAGCTGTTTACTCATATCTTATTTCAACAGAAAAATATCAAAGATTGCCGTATTAAAAATTCAAATTAAAAAGTTCTTTTCCCCCTATTACCAAGCATATTTTAGATAATTGTAATGTTAACATAATTCTACCAAAGTTCCGGCTTGTCCCTTCCAATGGTTTGAATGAGTTTTATCTGTCATATCATCATCTATGCAATGTCTTGTATGCACACAACTGTCTAAAACTACGACACGTGGCGATGATATGTCTCGGGCCACCGATTGAACATTTTCGTATACTTAAAAATAAATTCGATACATTTTCCCTGATCACATTTGAAAAGCTATTAAACAGATTTATTTGAATTGTTTTGCAATTATGTCGACTAAACCTGACGTAAACTAACTGAATACGATATTGCTACGCTATCAATAAAATATTGACCTATTAAAGCTAAAAACGTGTTTCCGTCAAGAAATAAGCGTCCAATATATACGATCAATGATGTTCATATACAGCCATACGTTGTATTTATAGTAAATAATTATATAAACCACTTCATAGTGTAAAAATCATCCTTTACTCTCTGATTATATCACATGTGAAAAAATGTTAGGAGTTATTTACAGATCCATACACCATCAACCCGGTCATCAAAGATATAGTTAGTATTGTGTCTTGACTCTAATCATCGTCGTTCGAAGGTTCCAATTCCTCCATTTCTTCCAGCATTATTCTACACATGTATCCATAGTAGATCAGCCATGCTTCTTTCGTCTTAGGCGTGAATTTGTCTCCCAAATTTTCTACCAGGGCCTCGATTATTACTCCGCCTAGGTCCTACAGGAGAGAGAGGGTGGGGGTTCGTTCAAAGCAGAAGAAACATGAACGAAAAATACGTTAGATTGTCTTGATAAACATAATTGTTATTATATGTATATATATATATATATATCTAGTTGAGAATTCTCGCACTGCAATTATTATTAACCTAACAATTACCAAGTACCCATTTACACCTGGGTCGGGAGGGGCAGATATGGATTAATGTCTTGCTGAAGGACATTAATGCCGTGCTGGTTCACGATACTCAATATAGTATTAAATTGCAGATTGCAGTTTTAAAAATTGACAAAGTTGAACATTTTCTGATGTCACATCAAAATTGTATTGAGATACCACCACCACTACCATCATCACTACCACCACCACCACTACCACCAGTAACACCTCCATCATATTAATACCACCAACACCACCAACACTACCATAACCACAACTACTGTCACCACTACCAACAAAAACAACAACACCACCACCGCCTACTCTACCACTACCACCACCGCCACTGCAATCACCATTAACACTGCCACAACCGTCACCGTGGCCACCATCGACACCAACACCACTAAAACTAACGTCACCACCACCGGCTGAAGGACATTAATGCCGTTTAAGGCCTGTTCAATGTACCGAACCGGGCTGGCCAGAAAATACGCACAAAACGGTCAAATGATTTTATGTTGACAGCCTGTCTGGAATCTCCGCAAATTGCGAAAAATTGAACAGCGTCGTTTTTTTTTTGTCCCCTCCTTTATGCTTCCATTTAAAATTATTAAAAAACTAGAATTCGGCGTAAATATTCATAATTGAATGAAACACGCCCTTAAGACTAAAACAACAACAACAACAACGGCACCACCACTATACTACAACCTCCGCCGCCACCACCACTCTACCACCACCAATATACATGTACCACCACCACCAACACCACCACAACCACCGTCCCTATGCCCACTCACGTACCTCAAAGTAATGTGGTGGCATTCTCATTCTGTAATGTGTGACTGAGGTATTCCGCAGGAGTTCGTCAAGGATGTCCGGTTGGTCAATGTTCTCTACCAGTGATGTGAGTGCAGCCATTACCCTGGTAGCATGTGCTTTCATCTTCTTGTTCCGGGCAAGCTCCTCGAAGTCTGTGTAGTCCTTGAGCTTCTCGAAGAGTTGCTGGGAGGCTGGGAAGGCTTTGAATAACCTGTGGAAATGAGAAATAAATCAAAGTCGTGAGGACATTAAGGTCCATCATCTGAGTTCTAGAATGGCATAGACGCTGTGCGAAAGGATGAGCTAATTAAAGCACTCCATGGTCAAGTACTGGGCTTTTCTCAGTACGTTCTCCTTTTCTTTGTATGCCTTTGTCCGATATATCTGTACCTTTATTGTTGAAGTATCACTCAACTGATGTTCCAATTTGTTTTAAAATCTTACAAGAGGTATATCATTGCCCATTCGATCCCGATGTTCCACAAAAACGTTAAGTTATCGTGTTAAATAATGGGAAATCGTTAGAGATCGTGATTATGGACGGGAGATCAATAGTCGTGTATATGGTGCAGGCGGCTCGGCCCTTTAACAATTCCATTTTCATTGTGATATACGCTTCTTATATTCCCTTGGGTGTTATACCTGTAACTGCTAATGACTGAAAGACAGAGCGATGATCAGTGATTTAGTCATCTCATTCTTATGATTGTAATCAGTATTACCACGGGAAAAATCGCGGGCATATCTGACGAATAAATGCATTTCGATCTGACCTTCTAGTCATAGCTTCAACTCCTGCTGTTCGCCTATGGATATAGCATAGGGCCAATACAATGAACACTTTAGCTCTACACAACATATAAACAACTCTTTACTTTGAAAAGGAAGAATCCATCAGTTTTTATAATCACTCTGATAACTTATTGATTGACCGGATAAAGGTCAAGTTTCTTCGATTCAACGTGATTTTGGAGCTTCTAATTTTGTTATTTTGTCAGAATGAGCTTTTATCGCTGAATAGAGGATGAGAACACAATGAATAGCTTCATCAGAACGTTACTGCTTTTAAAACCTTGTGTGAGGTTTTGTGATGGGTGTTCGGGATTAAATGGTTGTAATTCAAAGAGATTATTATATTTTCCAAATAAATTTCCATTTAGTATAACATGTGGAAGACTATATTCAAGGATAGTCTTAATATTGAGACAAACCACACACACACAATAAACCCGGGCGTATTGATACTATTATAATTTAAAACTTAATGTATGTTTGTTTAGTTTTGTTTTGTTTTGTTTTGTTTTACAATGTTTTGTTTTTATTTTCGTGTAGTTTGGATTAGAAGATTATTGATTGAGGGAGCTGTTTTATTATAACTACATTAGTCAGACGGTATCGGATAATAATCTATTGTAATGGATGTGAATAAAAATTGAGTTGAAGCCACTCGAGGAGAACCCAAGGCTGAGCATATTCGGTTAAAGTCATCTTTACTCAATCGTAGTCGCGATCAGCCTACAAACAGGGCTCTGTTTAAATAAAAACTTGTTATCAATTTTTTGTTTAATGCAAAATTTCAATGACAAATTTACTCTCAGCCAATCAAATGCCATGATTTCAGTAGCTTATAACTGATAACAAGTTTTTATAAAAACAGGGCCCAGAGAGTTATTCCCTTCTATAATCATGATCGTGGACATGTTACTGGTAATTCTGATTAACGTCCAAAATGTTATTGATAGTACATGTAATCGACCATGATCTTGATTTTTTTTTTTTAAAAGCTCCTAAACAGGGCTCACAATCAGAAGCACGACTTGAATTGATTGACATTTGGGTTAGACTAATTTACGACTAGCCTAGAATCTTGGCCGAATGGTCACTTTGGATTGACCAATCAGTTGACAGCTAGAGCCCATGTAACTTACTTGATGAAGATGATGACCCCAATCCTGAGTTTGTCTTCCAGGACATAGGTCCATGACTTCTTGATCAAAGCCTTCTGCTGCTTGGTAAGCCCAGTCGTTTCATCAATGACGTCATCATCTTACAGAGAAAAACAAACAATAAACACGGGTCAAAGAAGGTTTCTGATGATTCGTATTTTGATCGATTGATTGATTGATTGACATATGTTGATTGATTGAATGATAGATTGATTGATTGATTGAATGTTAGATTCATTGATTGATTGACATAAATATTGATTGATTGATCGATTTATTGATTGAATGATAGATTGATTGATTTATTGACTGATATATTGATTGATTGATTGAATGATAGATTGATTAAATGATAGATTGATGATTGAATGATTGATTGATTGATTGATTGAATGATAGATTGATCGATTTATTGACTGATATATTGATTGATTGATTGAATGATAGATTGATCGATTGATCGCTTGATTGATTGAATGATATATTGATTGATTGATTGATAGATTGATTGATTACCTGATTGATTGATTACATTTTAAAAACAATTAAGGAATAAATATTGACTTGTAGATAAAAATAGAGATAAAATATGTATGATCGAAATACAACAAATGACAATCACCTGATCTATTTCCTTAGTATCTTTGTAAATGAGATAAATAAGAGACAAAATCATAATATAATGGTTTTTAAATTTGGATATTGACACATAACGTCGAGTTCATAGTTGACATTCTAGAACTACAAATATTGATTTGTAGTTCTAGAATCTGTGAAACTTTGCACAGGTGGTGTGACGTGTAAACACGCTTCCCTTTGTAAAAATGTTTTGAAATTGGTAAGTCATTTATATTCTGGTTTTCAATGTCTGTTACTTATTCAGAATTTATCTGATAATACTTGTACGTCATTTTTTGTCTTTATTGCTTCACTTTTTACATACAATACATTATATTTTTGGTTTATGATAGCAGTTAAACTACTAGACTAGGTGCGACTATGAAATTGATATAATCTAAGATAAAATTGATTATTCAGGATCATACTCTTTTTATTATGACGATCTAATTCATCTATCCACTAGTCATATAACGTTAAACAAATATCTGCAGATCGTATTTCCTACCATTCGTTTTTCTACTATCAAACGCCTAGGCCAATTCAATACTCGAAGTATTCAATTTGTTTGTTTATTGATGTGAGGATCAGATATCTACATCTGAGCTAACTTACCAACAAACATGAGATTTAAAATCAAACCCAAAGGACTATAACCTTAAGAACTCTACAATGATTCAGGAAATGGTGAAGCATTTTTTCCTTGAGTAGAAAAATGTTGTCAAGTATTTCTCTTCAATGATATAAATGAGTAAAAGATTGAGGTATTACTTTCGGGCTTAGATTCGTTTCGTGAACGCACTTAGAAAGCAAGAATTAAAACAGCAACGTCAGATTTGTTAATGACCACAGTTATTTGAACGATGTACAGGGTCAGTATCAACCAAACAAAAATAAGCCCTTCACTTTTTTTACTCAAAATCGTATAAAAGGATAGCAGGCTTCCTCTTTATAATTTGTTACTAGGAGAGAATACTTCGAATCAATTCAAAGAAACGAAAATTCTTTAGAGTTTTGGTTAAAAATGGAGAGTTCTCCACGGATCAGTTGTTTTTGTTTACAGATATGAGAATTGGTGGAATTTGTCAAAACAGAAACACTGACCGACAACGTCTATATCACGACAGAGCCCTCCTGCATGAGTGAATCTACTTTGAATTTAATAGAATTATCTGAAATCAAATACAACCACGGCGACGTAGATAATTATGAATATGCTATAGTGAAAAGACATGAATGAATGGCTTCAATCTGTCATATAATCTGGAACAAGAATAAAGGAAAATGAACGTCCACATTTGAACGGGGAAAAATAGGACATAAAGAACTTTGATTAACAAAAAACACAATGCTTAGAAGTCCCGTGCGGCATTTGACTGATACGTACAATAACATCTAAATGTATCAATACAATCTGATGATTGCCTCTTTAAAAACAGCTCAAATACGACAGCTAATGAAAAGAGAAATCAATATTCTTACCATGGTTGCTTATAATTGTATCCATACTAACACAAAATAGAGCTCATATCTAAGCCACTGGTCGAACCTCTGTGATAGAGTTAGATAGTGGATGCTAAAACAACTGAGGGTGATACTTCGGTACTATTGACCGAAAGGCCAGAGTGTTGGTATATCACAGGCCTTGTTAATGTGTTTATTCGCTGAGATATAGATCGGGTTTCAAGCGATAGCATACTCAGATAAGACCAGAGGAAGAGCATCAACTATAGAGATAATATTGCATCCCTCGGCTATACCCCTCGATCTTGAAGGTGTAATACTTTTACATAGAGGCATCCAGAATGCAAAGTAAAATTTGCACAATTTGCCATACTCTGCAGAATAATAATGAGGTATTCCCTCGTTTAAACCATGGACCTACTGCGTGGTTAAACGCACAGTATCTTGTAAAATCAGATAAAAGTAAAACGCCGGTGAAAGTGATCAATCTGATAGAAATATATTTTATTTCCAGATGCATACACTTATGACAAACGGTTGACTTAAGGTTTAAGCCTTTACCCCTTTTTCCCTTTTTTTTTATCAAGCACCTGTACTAAAGTAGGTCGTGTCCAATAAACAAACACGGATGAACTTTGTTATTTACCTTTTTATCGTAAACTATTATTGGGAAGAAAACATGTTGTTTTAAAATTCCTTCTATCAGAATCGATCGATTAATCACACGCTCTCTCTCTCCCTCTCTCTTTCTTTCTTCCTCCTTCTCTCCCTCTCTCTCTATCAGTCTATCTCTCTTTCTTTCTTCCTCCTTCGCTCTCTCTCTCTCTCTCTCTCTCTCTCTCTCTCTTTCCTGCTCTCTCTCTGCCCCCATCTTTCTCTCTCTTTATTTTCCTCACTCCCTCCTTCTTTCCCTTCCTCTTTCCCTTCCTCTCCCTCTCCTTCTCTCTCTCCTTCACTCTGTCTCTTTTCCATCCTTCTATTTATTGTCATTCTCTCTCTCTCTTTGCCCCCTACCCCAATCTCTCTCTATCTTTTTTTTCTCTCTCTCTAGTAAAGAAAACGGAGTAAACCTGTTATTATTACAATATTCTGTTATTTCCACGTTCGTTCTACATGTTGCCATCTTTATGATAAACCCAGTACAACACTCTATGGTAAGAATAATATTTGTCTTAATATTTACCTTCGTTTACCTAGCGGTGTTTCAAATAGTAGAGGGCTACTTGAAGGCGGCTTCTATTACTTCGTCTTAGCTATAGTTTTACAAACTAAATACGATATCTTTGTCGAGAAAATAATAATAATCGCTACCATGATATTAGGTGTCGGAGATTCAACAATCAAGGTTTATCTCACGTAATCTGTGCAAGACAGAACTTTCTGATCTTTTCCACACATGAATTTGTTAGTTATTTAGTGCGCTCTGTGTTCTTAACATTTATTATCACGTTAACTCGAAGGTTTTATTTTAAACAGAACATGATTTCCGTTTTTTTATATCTGAACCTTAACCCCGCCCCTAACAGTATGCAGTGAATGTGAGATTTTCAGTGAAATCTCTTTATTTTATAATACGTGACTTATTTTCCCCCTAATACACAGTGTTGC
This sequence comes from Strongylocentrotus droebachiensis, assembly GCA_035222895.1. Lineage (NCBI taxonomy): Eukaryota > Metazoa > Echinodermata > Echinoidea > Camarodonta > Strongylocentrotidae > Strongylocentrotus > Strongylocentrotus droebachiensis. Next base: position 17,548 of record JAVYIG010016716.1, on the reverse strand, counting down.
ATCCATGATTCTCTCTGTTGACACTATCATGATCCAATACACTTGACTTTGTGACAATAAAAACTGTCATAATGTCCAGGCCCCTGGGAACGATTTTTTCACCGGGGACGCTGAGATATATATACTGCGAAATTATTTTCGCAACGACTCAGCCAGCCGCTGAATAAGCGGGGGGGGGGGGGGGGGGGGGTAAGAGAACATATTTTTTAAATCTTTTGGTCCCGAAAATTTCGCAACGACTCAGCCAGCCGCTGAATAAGCGGGGGGGGGGGGGGGGGTAAGAGGACTTTTTTTTTTGGGGGGGGGGTCCCCAAAATCTCGTAATATATCTCCATAATTTGAAAATTTGGTCGATCGGTATTGGGGTGGGGTAAGGTCTGTCATTTTTGGTCACCAATTACCACAATTTTTTTTTTTTTTTTTTTTTTTAATATAAACAAAAATAAAAAAAACGCTTCGAGGGGTAATTTTATATGATTTTGTGAAAGAAACAGTAAATATATCATACCGAAAAAATTTGCAGGGGGTGCTATGCCCCCCCTGGAAAAATTCCGGGGGTGCTGCAGCACCCCCAGCACCCCCGCTTCCCAGGGCCATGATAATGTCTTACCACTACACTGCGTTACACTGCGTTACACTGTGTCATATAATTAGACGACAGTGTAAACATGGTTGTCTATAAAAGAATTGATGAACAGTACAAAATTGATCCAATAAATTGTGTTCTTACACTTTGAATGAATTATGTGTGTTTTTGACGTCACTTTGCATGGGAAATAGTGTGAACACAACATTCCCACACTGTCAACATAAACGTATAGGCCCGAATTCACAAAGGAAGTTTGTCGACAAACCTAGGTTTATGTGCGTCATTAAATTTTGACTCGTTTTTTTTTTTACAAACCTGGTTTGTAAAAACGCGTTGAAACGCGTCATATGACGGACATAAACCTAGGTTTGTCGACAAACCTCCTTTGTGAATTCGGGCCATAGTCTATGGTGACAGTGACCGAGAATTAAAACATTGCGTTCGTTTAGGCTACGAAGGATAAAAGTTAACTTTTCAATACCTTGACCCCGTCTTGTAAACAGTTGGCGATTGATCAAAAGTCCTCCGATCAATCGCAAACTTATGAACAACAGAGTTGTAATGTACACTGTATATCAAGTTGCGATCGACTGAATTAATCGCAACTGTTTATCAGAGAGCCCTGATGCATTCACAAACTACTGTATATACATTATTCATAAAGGTTCTACATAAAGGTTCTATAAGAATCGTTCAGGGACTTTGATTTAGATACTGTTTAACTCACCACTGGATAAGAAGCTGCCGAAAAATGATGTTATGGTCACCCATGCTTGCTTGAAAATATTCCCACCAGGTATACTGTAGACGAGAATGAGATGAGAGGGATGGTTGTGACTTCAAATAACATGATCCAAACAATAAGGGCCCCGTTTCACAAAACTTGTCATCAGTGATAAATGACAGTTTTTGTTATAAGCTACTGAAATCCTTGCTTCTGATTGGTTATCAGCAGATTTGTCACTGATATTTGTCTTTTGTCATTGAAAAAGGCTTTGTGAAACGGGTCCCAGAAGTCAAAATGAAAGTAATAAAAATGAAATTATATTTGAAAAAGGAAACATAATATAAAAAATAACTTAATTATCGTGATTAACGTTCAGCATAGTTCAGATTAAGAAAACGCTAACTCATTCATAACCAGCTTGTCAATAACCAGCCGATTCATTTGGAAAGGAAGATTTCTTTACAAATAATGACGTTCGGCTCAGATGGCAGGGAATCCTTCCATGATGATTTCCCGACATAGCAACACATGATATCATGATGACGAGTTGATTATTGCTCAGCGACATCATAAACAGTGAGCATATCAATAAACATGATTCGTCTGTATGGAACCAGAAGGGCATTGACTCGTATACGTTGATACAGAGTCAACGCTCTAATTCTGGCTCTGAATAGACGGTATTTGTATTTTGTAAAAAAAAAACAGGTCTATTACTGGACTTCGTAGAGAGGAAGATATTTTACCAATGGCTTCAAGTAGAGAAATCCTACCCTTGTAATCTGTGTAATATATTACAGTATTTCATTTCTTGTATTTCATTTCTTTTTGTCTTATAGGCAGACCCCTATGTGAAAGTTGTGACCTTACATTCTGATCTTAAATAATCGAAGTGTTTTCGAGTCCCTGATCAAAATTTACGACATACACAAGCAGTTGAACATGACCTGATTGTCTAATTGACCTTTTTTAAATAAGGTAAAGTGTAGAACGCTTCATATTTCCTATTTCCTACGGTTATATAAACATAACCGTGGCGGTTTACCACGTCAGATTGAACTATCCTTGATGCCTAGGTCGCATTTGCTCTACGGCTAGGATACGGCGGCCGTATACGCCCCGCAAATCGAGAGATACTTGCGGTGGCCTCAGGGTCTCAGGGCGTATCCCCATCTGTACAGGCCGTACGGGTCGCCGTGGGATTTTAACGCGGAGTTACAACTGTTACTGTTTTCATATCTAGGTTCGCTGTAGCGATTAGACACACCGTAGCCATGTCGTAGAGTGGTTCCACGGCGACCGTACGTCAGGCGTACGGTATAGACTTGCGTTTTACATACTCCAGGGGTGTGACTGTGGGAATGCTGCGGCGGTCTTATAATTTATAATGGTCGTAGATACTTAAGACCGGACTAGGCATTACGACACTGCGTGGATTTGACCAATGTACCTTGGGAGTCGCCAGTTAAGCTCGACTTCTCCATTCTATAGACCATTCACACATCACCTTTCATACCGATGATATACTCGCAGTCGAGCGCATCCGTTCGAATAATTTCTTTTCTCGCCAAAAACTATAATTTTCGCGCGATTAGGTTTTCGCGCTGCATGTGCGCAATGAAAACATTTATTCAGGTAGCACAAAAATGACAACCTTTTCATCACTCAAACTGCAGAGCTATTACACCACGGGTTCCTTATTACTTTTTCGACGGGCCAGATAATATTTCTGGCAATGAGCCATGGAGTATTACGTACATGGGTCGTCTATTGCCGGTGGTACATTTTCAAATATCAGAATTTCTTTCCCCTCGATTAAGACGTCCACATGAATGACTTTTCTCCTTGCATGATCCTCGTTTGATGTAATGCATGTTCTCTTTCAAATCGTAAAAGCTCATAATGAAAGGTTATTTGCGAGGGAGCGAACCAAGCGAGCTATACTTCTTATCTTATTCATATCAATAGTCGTTAATAATGTATTTTCTTAACCTCCTTGTAGCATAAAAAGAACGTTACTACTGATATTTTGGCGGCCCGCTCATGACTCATGGATGGACCGCTGTCTAAAAACTAGGGTAGTGCAGATAGCAGCAAACTCGAATACTTTCAGTAAAACTCAGGTAACTTGATCTGAATTCGATAATGATATGACTATTCAGCAATATTTGATTGCCACTTTCAAAGTTTCTCACTTTTTTCCTCATAAAACACCAGAGATTTCTCTGCATTTACACTTCAAGTGTAACCATACTATACATTTATTGTAATAAAATATCAATTATAATACAGAGATACAATGATCTGTGAAGTGATTTCTCTGCATTCTCACTGCAACGTGTAACATATTACTATACATTTATTGTAATAAAATATCAAATATAATACAGAGATACAAATCTCTTAGGTGATTGCTTACTCGTTATCAGACTCTGCCATTGTTGCGTCTATTCCAGTTTGAGTATGATCTTAGACTGTCAACGATTTTGATTCGAAAGTCTACAAAAGAGTACCAAAGTACAATATCACGATCACACTTGAGGTCACGTGACATCTATAGGTGCGTGTTTGTTCTTCTTATGTTTCTCCATCCATCCATCACCGATCAACGTGCACCTACAAAACACACTACTCCAAATTTAAATATTTGCTTCTATATTTTCATTATCTTCGAGTCTTTAACCCAAACAGAGGGGCATATCATCCCCTGATGATATCAATGCCCCACCTATCGGATCGGTTTTGTTCTGCGACAAAGGGGCTGATAACAGAAGAGATCTGCGTAAGAAACTTCTCCGCTTGTTCGTTGAATGCAGAGAATCAGGGGTGGATCAATAGAAAATAACAATATTGCACGTGCATCAACCTGGCAATGAAACAGAATAATACCTGTAACAAGGTCATTGCATTGAATCTCATACAGTCACCAGTCCTTTTACAAATTGCTTCTGAAAGAGAGTAATAGTCCTATTTTTATCAGAATGAAAGGGAAAAGAGAGAGAAATTTTTGAGGGGTCCTTGAACAATGACGTCCCATATTAATTTCGTAAAAATCAGATATATTATTCCCCCTCCGGCGGAATCTTTTTCTCCCTATCTCTCTCTCTCTCTCTCTCTCTCTCTCTTTCTCTCTCCCTCTCTTTCTCTCTCTTTCTCTCTCTCTTTCTATCTCTATCTATCGATCTATCTACATTATCTATCTTTCATTTACCTCATGGGAGTTATGTTTGTAAGAGATATTGATCCAAAATATGGAAGTCGGGGGGAGGAGAGACATTAAATCGGGGGCACACGCTGCAAATGCATACTACATACTTAATTCTAAAATCATCGATGGGCAACTCACCACCCCTCCCTCCTACCCATGGACTCCCGATCATTATCTACAGTCATGCACGTCGATATCCCTAACCAAACTATGTCGGCCTCGAATTCAAATATATACTCACCGATGAATATATATTTGTTCACTTATCTTTTGGTATGATCATTTCCGAATGCGCTTTAACCATGTATTATTATGAATAAGTCGACCAAAGGTCACTGCATCATTTCATTAATGTTCATTTACTCACTGAAATGAGCCGTATACATTCGATGGTAATACATTTGAACAAGAGACTTATATCTGTACTTGAAACAAATTCATGCATTGGGATTATTTTCGGGGCTATTATCCCAAGCACCTCAACGCCCATCTATATAGTTTTCATGATGCAGAGGAAGTTTCAGTCATTTTTTGAGTAGCTTAATACTAACAATTCTAAAAGCTTGAAGCTTTGTCCTCTTTTATAGAGAAGAGGAGAAAAATGATTTAACGTCTTGGGCCAGGATATAGATCCCCTCATGCAACAGGTATGTGTCATAGCAATCGAACAGCTGTGTGTGCTCAGATTGATAAAGATGACAATGATGCGCACTTTGGATCTTACTGAAATAACTGATTCGGATCTCATGCATTGGCACTGAAATAAATTGAAATCATGGACGAAACATCAACATAATATCAGGCACATGTATCTCACACTCCAAATGAAATAATGTGAGTGCATAGTCCACCTGTCTCATTCCAATTTCATTATTACTAGATCTCGAATACTATATATCTATTTAAAAGCCCCTTGCACACAGTGAAATTCAAACCATCATAACCAATAGGAATTAAAAAGAGGTTAACAAACTGGGGTGGAGCCGTGAGCTACCTAGACAAATGTATATTAAATGAACTATAATGCCTGTCATCAAAGTTACTATGTACATTCAATTACTCCGTGGTTTTATACATTCACGTACATAATGAAAGCTCAATTGATAAGAAACCAACAAATAAGGATGTTGGTATGACTACCCCCATCACGTAAATGTATTCCTCTGTGACCAGTAATTTAAAGGACTCCGTATGCAAACCGATTCTTCCTTCTAAAACTTTTGAACTAAACTCATACACGCCTAAAATAAACAATCATTTATGGAGTATGTTCAACTCCCGCCGCCCCCCCCCCCCCCCCCCCCCCCCACTCCGGGGTCGGAATGACCCATGCGTGTTACCAAAATGTCCGGTAAAGGGGTACTTTTCGTGCGACGAAGTCCGGCCCGAGAATTGTAAAAAAAGGGGGTGTTTTTTCTTTTTTTCTCTCATCTCTTTGGACTCCTGAGAAATTATATAAAATTTAGGGGGGTACATTGAGCATTTTTCATGATTTAGGGGGTTCTCCAAGGCAGGAAAAGCCCGCAAAAAGCCCGCGAAAGGGGGGTTCAGAAATGTTGGCAGTCCTCAGATAGGGGGTGCTTTCAAAAAGAGGGAACGAGCATTATGCGTACCCTAAATGGGGGGGCCGGGGTTCAACTGCGAATTAGGACTCTTGATCTGCTTCATTGCTTTTTAATTGTTGCATTATCTGTAAGTATAATAAGAATTATAAATAGCTATGAAGTGATGATGAACGTGCTATTGGGTCGATGCAGAATGGCATCGTTTGAATATCTGATAAACTTTACAATCGTTATAATCATTAACTGTATTATTCAGTAAACAAAGCAACCAGGGGCGGCCGAGCGACTTCCAAAGTGGGGGGGGCACCAACAAAAAAGGGCACTTTCTGGGAAAAAAAAGGGCACCTACAGTGGGAAATCTCAAAGCGAAAATATACAATATTTTAGACATTGGTATATACCCCTACATTGTGATTACATTATCAGGGATGATTTCAATATTTGTTTCTCTTCTTACATCATACAAGATATCGCTTAAGCATCATACTTTACAGTTGGGTGTGATGTCTGAATATGCATTTACGAGCGAGCGAAGCGAGCGAGAAAAATTTTAAAGATCTGTGAGGTCGTAGTGCGAAAAATTACATCTTATATATCGTGATGGGGTTATAAGCACATTCTCATAACGGAAGACTGAAAAGACCTTTGATAAGTAACATAATTATATCATCTTTAAATGCGAGCGAGCGCAGCGAGCGAACTTTGGGGGAAATTGCTCTTAGTCGCTTTAAATAAGGGGCACGTTTAATGATTACATGAAAAGGAGACAATTATCGAAAGGGATAAGACACTTATTAGAAAAGAAAAGGAGCACGTGTCAAAGTACAAAGGATAATTATAAGAGGTGAAAATGAGGCATTTTTTCACCTGAAAAGAGGCACTCACCAGTGATGAAAAAGAGGCGTTTACGAAAATGGGAAATAGGCATTTGTTGACGGAAAAGGGGCACCCATCAGATTTTGATAGGGGCATTTATAAGAGGTGAAAAGGGGATAGGTCCCTTATTAGAAAGGAAAAGGGGCACGTACCATTATTAAAAGGGGAATTATCAGAGTTGAAAAGGGGCACTGACCAGATATGAAAAGGGGCACTTATGAAAATGTAAAAGGGGCACTTATAATAAAGGAAAATGTGCATTTGTTGAATAAAAAGGGGGCACCGTTCAGATTTTTAAAAGGGGCAGTTATGAGAAGGGGAAGGAGCTCTTTCTTTTCAATGGGGGCACTTATCATAAGGAAAAGGGGCACTTATTAGAAAGGGAAAGGGGTAGATATGAGAAAGGGAAGGAGCTCTCTCTTTTTAATGGGGGCACTTATCATAAGGAAAAGGGGCACTTATTAGAAAATAAGAGGGGCACATGTTAAAATGAAAGGTGTGCTCATCCGAGTTTAAAAAAGGGGTAGTTATTAAAAGGAGAAGGGGCACTTCTTACAAAGGAAAAAAGGGGAAGTTGTCAAAGTAAAAGGAGCACCTCTCAGTTTTGAATAGGGCAATTATCAGAGGTGAAGGGGGCACTTATTAAAAGTGAAAAGGGGCACTTCTCGTACCTGAAAAGAGGCACTTACTAGAGATTAAAAAGGGCACTTATTCAAGATAATTTCAAGATTTATGAGAATGGAAAATGGACACTTATTGCAAAGGAAAATGGGAACATGTCGAAGGAAAAGGGGCACGTGTCAAAAATAAAAAGGGCACTCGTCAGAGGTGAAAAGGGGGAAGGGGCACTTTTACTAAGTAATAGGGGCACTTGTCAAAGTAAAAGGGGCACCTTTCCTATGTAAAAGGGGCACTTCTTACAAAATAAAAGGGGCACTTTTCCTATGTAAAAAGGGGCACTTTTGGGGTATCTGAAAAAGTGGGGGGGCACTGTGCCCCCCCTGCCCCCCGGGAGAACCGCCTCTGAAAGCAACGCTACGTGCGAAACGGCACAATATATACCTTTACTTCCATTTTTGTTTTGCGGGTAATTTTTGGAGGTTACGGGGAGTCTAAACAAATATTTGTTTCATATTGTCATTGTTTGGTTTATTACAGTAATCTTAAATCTTTCACAGGAACCTCGGAGCCCCTACGGAGCCCCTAGGGGGGTCTCCAAGGCAGGAAAAGCCCGCAAAAAGCCTGCGAAAGGGGGGTTCAGAAATGTTGGCAGTCCTCAGATAGGGGGTGCTTTCAAAAAGAGGGAACGAGCATTATGCGTACCCTAAATGGGGGGGCCGGGGTTCAACTGCGAATTAGGACTCTTGATCTGCTTCATTGCTTTTTAATTGTTGCATTATCTGTAAGTATAATAAGAAGTATAACTAGCTATGAAGTGATGATGAACGTGCTATTGGGTGGATGCAGAATGGCATCGTTTGAATATCTGATAAACTTTACAATCGTTATAATCATTAACTGTATTATTCAGTAAACAAAGCAACGCTACGTGCGAAACGGCACAATATATACCTTTACTTCCATTTTTGTTTTGCGGGTAATTTTTGGAGGTTACGGGGAGTGTAAACAAATATTTTTTTCATATTGTCATTGTTTGGTTTATTACAGTAATCTTAAATCTTTCACAGGAACCTCGGAGCCCCTACGGAGCCCGGACGGGCCCTTTTCCTTACACTTTTCTTCTCTTGTCTCTCTCTCTCTCTCTCTCTCTTTCCCTCCCTCCTCTCTGTATCTTCCTCCTCTCTCTCTCTCTCTCTCTCTCTCTCTTTCCCTCTCACTCTCTCTCTCTCTCTCTCTTTCCCCCTCTCTCTCTCTCTCTCTCTTTCCCTCTCACTCTCTCTCTCTCTCAATCCCTCCTTCTCACTCCTCTCTCTCTATCTCTCTCTCTCTCCCTATGTTTCCCCGTTGTCTATATTTACCCATCTCTCTAGCAGAAGGCACGTAGAGTGTATAGATGAGTCAATATTTGTTCATCCAGGTTATTTTCCCATCATTGTGAAGTTCGCTCTATCAGATGTATAGATTCACAATATAGGCCTACTTATTTCTCTCTCTATATCGACATTCCATAAGAACATCGATATCATTTATCATGTCGAGGTTTCGTGGTCTAGTGGGTACATCACAGGACTGTGAATCACATGGTTCGCGGTTCGAGCCACGCCACTATGTCCTTTGGCAACAAAATCAATCTAGTTAAGCCACTCTCCACCAAGGTGTTAATTGAACACCCGGTAGAATGTGAACGTTAATGTGATTGGATTGGTAGGTGTGTGCTTGTAAAATATGTGCATGGAATACTCCAATGACCGGTGTAATGATAACTAAAATGTAAATCGCTTCGAAATTTAGTATCAAATGTTATACAAATGTGACTTTTAATATTTTTAACTTTACATTTCATAAAACCATCATAACATAGAATTATATCCTTATTTTGCCTCCTGTTAGCAGCTCGATAGAAGAAAAAAAGTTTGAGTCATAATGATTATTAACAGGTTTTAAGTTCCTATTGCATAACATCTTGACATCATGCAGTGTATGTATATATTTACCTATGAATTTGTAATGTATTTGCTGGAATTAAAATAAACGAATTGAATTGAATTGAATTGAATTGAATTGAATTTACTTGAAATGAATATTTTGCCCATGTATTTTCAGTAGCAGGAAAGTAGGTTATTACAAGACTACAGAGACGGGATACTTGAAAATCAACTATCAGGATGGTGGCGCTATTTCACAGCGATTGAATCTATATTACACCTTTTTCGTTGAAGCAGAGACCGTCGCCCTGGGAACAATGTACTTCAAGTTCACATGACGGCTTGAAATCTAAATTTTTCATAAATTGACTTATCAGCAGAGAAATTACACTCTACCATAACTGGTTTACGTCTTGGAAATTGTTTTCCACTTTCTAAGCAATCAGGGAATAGCTGTTTTCCCATTAAGACCTGTCTTTGAAATTTCATCAGCCTTTTTTACCATTTCCTTTAGTATACGTACAAATACCCCTCACTGAGACCAAAGGGAATTGAACAACAGTTGAGAGGCAGGGTAACAGCGGGTATATTTGCATAAAACCTTTAACGTCATGTAAAAATGAAAACGTATTTGTCAAAACTCTAAGAAAATATGACCCTGGAGTTTTGCGATGGGTCTACTTCAATCCGATAATGGGGAGTGAATTAGAGTCTTGAGGGAATTTTAACTTGTTCATGTTTGGCTTGGAATGTAATATGACTTGACTCCATGTGGAGAAACAATTTGGAGTTTGTCTGATCGTCTGCACGTGTGTACCGCCATTGGGACCTGCTCCTGGTTAACAGGTTGTTATCTAAAGGCAGTCAGGTTCAAGGTTTCTATACAGCCTATAAAGAAATATCAAGAGAAAAAGTCAGGTGTATTCTTATTCTTCATTTTAAATCTATTTACCAGACAGGAGTTAAGACGAAAACAAGGTCCATGTCCCCTCTCCGTCTAGAGTTCTATATCCCATCTCTCTCTCTCTCTCTCTCTCTCTCTCTCTCTTTCTCTCTCCCTCTCTCTCTCTCTCTCTCTCTCTCTCTCTCTTTCTCTCTCCCTCTCTCTCTCTCTCTCTCTCTCTCTCTCTCTCAGGTCGCTATATATCTACTACTACCATTATAACTACTACTACTACTACTACTATTACTACTACTATACTACTACTACTACTACTACTACTACTACTACTACTACTACTACTACTACTACGTATACTACTACTACTACTATACGTCCACTACTACTACTACTACTAATACTACTACTACTACAAAAACTGCCAGATCTGTTTTTATTCGTCTTTCTGTATCTATTATTTTATCTTGATCTCAAATGCAGAAATGGCGCCAGTTAGGCATATTAAGCTGTATAGCTTCGACCTGTTATGAATGTCATATACCAGGAAATCCAATTTTAAAAATCAGATTTCCTTCCAAATCCCACATCGTTTGTTATCCTCTATCACAGTACTATAGGGAAATACAATACCACGATAAATTTTTCTAAACAATATCCATACTTCAATACAGGAGGAATATAAATTCGAGCTTTTCTTAAAGTTCAATTTTTGTTACAACCATTTTCCAAAGCAGCTTACCTTGAGAGCAGAAATCCAAACACTTCCCAAGAGATGTTTCATAAAGGACCTATGCAAGTGAAAAGAATGCTCGATAATGCAATACAATGTTTCATTCTTCTACTATCACACCTAACACAAAAAAGCCTGCGTTGTTCAAAGTGCATTTGTCGCTGTGCTTTGTTCGATTTCAAGTTCTACACTATTATCAAGTGCCATTACGGGACAATGCCAAAAAGTACAGAGTTGAAATTATTTCACATGTTCATTCTTTTCACTGTAAGACTTACCCCAGGCATTTTTACGTCAATCAAGTATATTTCAAAGTTCAACTGATTCTTTGTATAGGTTTGTAGAGGTGTCGTGGTCTAGTGGATACGTCACAGGGCTGTGGATCACCTTTGGCAAGGCATTCATCTACATTTGCCACTCTGCACCCAGGTGCTAAATTGGTACCTGGTAGGATGTAAACGTGAATTTGGGCGCCTGGCCGGAATACTCCTAAGGGAGCGTTTTAGGAGAATATTTAAGGGAAACACCTTATTCAATGATATAAGCACCAATCAAGGATCGAACCTGGGACCTTCCATATTACTATTAGAGTCAGGATCCTTCACCGATTTACCACGGTGCCCCTACTCTGGCAAATGAGATCTGGATAAGATTCAGATGCATTACAAGGAACAGTGGTTCTCGCCGGACCAGATAGGAGGGCGGCACGTAGTATCCCCATGTGTTAACCATTCACTGCAAGTTGCATTTCTTATTTTGTTCGGAGGGGGGCTTTAAAGGGGGCGTACCCCGTCTCCATTAAATGACTAAATGCTAAAAAAATCTATTGAGATTGATATCTGTATTGTGACCACTTAACCACCAGTCCAGTCGTCCTCATCCTATTTCCACCCCCATTACTGACAAGGGGTCAGCGCCCTTCAGGTTCAGTGTAAAAACGGCTAAACATAAACTGGAACAGCCTATTTAATAGGGGTAATACACATGTAGATCTGGTAAATGAGTACCACCGGTCGAGGGAGACAGGAGAGGCTGTCTTTAATCTAGTTTTCAAAGAAACTGCATCTCAAGAGAGCGTGGTGTTTGCAAATCGATGTCCCCTATTAGACAGCACGCTCATTCTCATGATCTTTGGAGCCAACACTTTAACAAGCAATATCCGTCAATAGCCTTGTCCGAATTCTGCTTTTTCAACAAAACTGTTTGTTCATCTTTACGATTAAACGTAAGGCACACGAAGGCCTTCTCAAGCGCGATTTTGGTTAGCCAAAATGTATTAAAGGCCGTCTGTACTACTTTGGCCAGGAGGGATTAGACCCCCCAGGGTGGTCACTGACAGGTGGCTATCTCATTAAATCAGCTCTCAATTAAAGGTACTATGTCCCTTTTGCAGAACTTTGCAGGAATTATGGATATGTCATGTATGTCCTATCTGTGAATGTAAACGTTAGCAGTGTCCTCATATTCAAATTATGCAAGGAAACCCGTTTACTTGCTAGACTTCACTGCCAGACACTATTGAGTGACTGACTGGCTTTTTTTCTTCTTTGGTAATAACATACATGAAAAGAATTGTAAAGGGTACATGCGCATTTGTCTACATCAATAACCCACTTCTTGTGATGGCCAAGATTAAACTGATTGAATCTTTGCGCAGCATAAAACGTATGACCATTCGGTACAATTGTCTGAAAATCAAGACTATTATCTTTGGGCTCTATAGCCCTAAAGTCGATTTGACAACTAATAGTCGTTATTTTCCCACTTGAAGACATTTTCAAGCCCCACCTTTTTTAGGGAAGTTCTAAATTAGTATTATCTTTCAAATGCATTTGGAATTTAACTTTTTCATTTTTTTGGCCTGCAAATGGGACATAGTACCTTTAACTTAAGAAAAAGAGGATCAAGGGGGACCAATGGTCACTGATTAGGCATTGTTTTCTATATACATGTAGAGGGAGCAAGTAGCTACAAGTAGTACAGTGGGGCTTTAAGTAATTGCGTTCGGTTTTCTACTAGAAAGGTCTAAAAAATAGAGCTATAATAATTGTGTAATAGTACCCAAACTTGCCCAGTTATTACCAAACTCAAAATGAAAGGCCTGTTCTTTATTCAAACGTTATAAATCCATTCACTCATGCTTGATAACGAGTTATGCACTTATATGACAGCAGACAGGAACCGAAGTGTTTATAACGTACGCGCATCGAACACACATACACACGCGCGCACACGCACACATACACGCACACGCACAAAATAAATCCATGTGCATTCAATAACTATAAAAGGAAACAATCATTCACAAGATAATCAGTGGTCGAATCATGGTAACGCCCTATACAAGTGCAAGGCAATAAATGACAAGGAAACTTTATACGATTTTAATACGCCCAAATAGACAGTATACGAGCCAAAAATCGCGATATCATGCAGTGATTGATGCTTCGCTTCAGGTTTAAACAAATCATATAAAAGTGTAAATATCCTTTTTGAACTTTTAATGATACATTCATAGAAAGGCGAAAGGCAGTAGACACAATTGTACGACGACATTCGCTCAGTGATTCTCCTTAAATCGTCAACAAGTATTACATCTTATCGCTGGTAGCATTTCAAGCTCAGCAAGTGTTGAGGGGGGATGGATATCATGCAGCTGTCCTCACAAACTCCAATGGATTGGGCCTAATTTACCCTTCTATCGCATCCTCTTAGGGCATTCATTACACTCAACATCCTCCCTCCAATCCTCGTCTTTAATTAGATCTCTACAAATACAGATACCCGAACCTGCCGTGGCCTGACGCGAAACTCGAGCCCAAACCGTCTGTGTGCATGTAAGGAGGTTGTCGTACAGTAAAGATGTTTTCTTACTGGTTTGCACTTATAGTTCTTATAAGCGTGTTTAAGCAAGGGATTCGAGTATTCAATATAACAAAACAAGGGGGCAGAAGGGAGCAAGTTCCCCAGGCGGCACTTGAAGGGGGGGGGGGGTAAAAAGAGCCCTAAAAAATAAGGGTTTACAACAAAAAAAGAAAAAAGGGAAAATTGAAAAAAATACATACATTAAAAGTTGTAATAAGGATTATATGCGCCTATATGCAGGGTAAATTTCAACAAACACAATTTTTTGTGAGGGTTTCAGGTGCGAACAAATTTGCTTTGCTCCCTAGCATATTTCGCTTAAGAATCTCGTAATTCAGCGTCCCGATACAGAATATAGTTTGCAAATAGCGTTTATAAGTTAAACAAATCTAATTATTGATGATTTGCTACCTAGTAGGCCTATGTACGGCTCGGTCGCTTTGCTACCTCGCTTGTAAAGTTACGTCGATAAGTCAGGGCTCCAGGCGCCTGCATAGTCCACTGTTAAACACTGATAAACACATAAGAGGAAACATCTTAGTCATCAGACCCCTAAAAATATGTTTACACACTATCCTGTGTCATATATTTATTCCATAACTTTTCTGGATATAAAATCAAAAGCGATTGGCATATTATAATTATAGTGGCGACATTAAGCTCAACGTATTTGTTCGCCTGTTCAAAAACCTACAAACAAGCAAAAGAAAGTTCAAAATAACTTCCTGACAATAAAAAAGAAATGAGAGGAATGACAAGTAAGGTGTAAATAATTTTGTTTAATTGCTTATCTCATAGATATTTGTAAGTTTTTATATTATTTGTGTTATGAACGAATGTCAAAATTTGACTTGGATCAACAATAAAAGAGCCACATTGACTTAATCGCATGAAAATGGTCTGCTCAACGAGATGTGCTAGTGATATTTGTATGGGATTAAGATCATGAGCATCATCATGTTCAAGGACAATTAAAAACATTAAGAATGGCTTCCTTCGTTCCATCGGGTCTTCACGTCGCCGGGTTACATGAACTGTCGTGAATAATCAAGCCCTAATTCCTAATTAGCCTGGTGTTACGTGTGTTAAATACACCCCCAAAGTGTCCAGTCCAGTTTACCCGACACTTTCTGAAAAGTCTAAGACAATTCTACGAAATAAGATAAATAATCACAAGAGTTCGTAAAAACGTCAGCGATCGACATTTCGTAATTGTCTGATTTTATGGGCATTCTTTCAAAAATATGTACAAAGAAAGGCCTTATTCCAAAGACCATCTTTGAAAAAAAAGTGATTATTTGCGTTCAGTTTACCCAATCTTTCGTGAAAATGGGGGTACGTTTCAACGAAAGGTCGGGTAAGCCTTACAATTTCTCCACAAAGCTTTGCTGTCATCGTTTCCAATCTGAAGAATGTTTATATCGGAGCCATCGCGACTAATTGAGCGTCATTTTGTTAGTTTCGCCTTATTAGCTGAATGAGAGTGCACAGATTCGCCGCTGATTGAACATGACATTGCCTCTAAATAGCACTCGATAAAGGACTTTAACGAGAAGGCCCTTGGAGAATATACAAGATCATTAAGGTTAAGCACGCCATTGACAGAAAAGAAGAGAAAATTCACGTAATCACTGTTTCTTATTCTTATTGATAAAAGACAAACTAGAAGAAACATGCACCACATATTTACAAACTTTAATGTAGTTTAGGTTTATTGTTTAAGTTTAATCTTTTTGCAGTATGTGATAGTTCATACGTGCCTTCATTACCTCTATACATTTGCATCAGTACAAGGCGAAAAGATTCTTGAAGGGGAAGTCGACCCTGGTATTAGGTCGGTTGTAATAGAAGCATAAGAGGAAAGTGTCATTGAAAGTTTGAGCAAAATCCGATTAAAATAAGAAAGTTGTCAATTTTTAAAGTTGACGTCAGTGAAACACAAATTACAAATTAAGTAGCAACACTGTTGTGACGTATCATGCGACCTCCTCTATAATTTGCCCTGTATAGCAAATTCCAGTTATTGAGGAAGGAATACATTTTTATCATACAGGGGTTTTATTGAAACATTATGCAATTATTATAGTGAGGGTGCATGTATGATTAAACAATTTCTTTAGGGGAAATAGACATTCCTGATTATTTGTTTAAGCAAAGAGAAAATGGGAGGGAACCTCTACAACTTCAAAAAGTGATAACTTTCTTTTATCTTTTTTAATCGGATTTTGCTCAAATACTTTCACTGTCATGTGCCTCTCATTTTCAGCTTCTATAATAACCAACTTAATATCAATGTAGACTTCCCATTTAATGTTTTAGTAAAAAAAAACTCTCATCATCGAGGATAAGGTAAAAATCAATATTCTCATTTTCGAAGTCTAAATTAATTGAAGGTTTTCTTTAATACACATGATGCCAATGAGTAGGGTCAAAATTCGCGTTAATTTATAAGCCATTGATTGCATCTGTAAAGTACATGCATTATTGATAATACTAATTTCTCTGTTCACACTTGGTTGCTAAATTACTTTGAGCGTGGGAATGGAAATTTTCTCTTGAAACTTTCAGGTGAATTTTGAGCGGGGGCGAGTTGATGAGGGGTCGTGCTCTTATTTAAATTTTGGGGTGTGATCCTTTTTCTTTTTTTTTGTAACAATTTATTGAATAATAATCTGATTTGAGCTTGGATGCCAAAAATAGGTCAACTACATCGTGGTCAAGGTCTGGCTAGATAACATGAGTTTATACATTTTGTTTAATAAAATGTGGAAAGGGGTGGAGCCGTGGGGGTCTGTCAAGAACGGGATAAAACTCGATTAAACTTTGAAAAATGGGTCTGAACCCACATTCCATGTGATGACATTGTTATTTCCATCATTTCAAATGGGGAAAAAGTGGAAGAAAAAGAATGAAAGCACAAAGAGAAAAACAGTTCATGTTTACAAGTATATACAACCCCCTGGAGAAACATGTTGCTTGTTGACTTTTCAACATTCTGAGAGAACTTTCAGCAAATCCCCTATCGGGATCTCTCTCTCCCTCTCTCTCTCTCTCTCTCTCTCTCTCTCAAATTCTCCATCTTAATCCCTTTTATTTTGCTGAGTTTTTTTCCGTCCCCCACGCTCTTTCAATTTTCTTTAATTCTTATTCTCTTCTCGATCGCTGACATACATGGGGCACAATCAATCACAGACATTGATGTGAGTCGCTGAATCCGGTGATATTAAAGTCTCAACGACATTAACCACGCAACCCCCCCCCCTCCCCCATCCGCCTCCAACCTAAAATACATATTAAGCTATTTTGCAAACATATTGTTTCTCCTACCCCCCCCCCCTATTTTGTTTGTCCCCTTAGCATTAACACGCGCGGTACATTAGGAGTAACCCCAGGGGTTCTAAAAAAAAGGGTTTTGTAACATTTGCAATTTTGCTGAATACCAGGCTAATGTCTTTCCCACAATCACATAATCATGGTAGGAGGTTTTGACAACTCACATTTCGTAAACGTTCAGTATTACTAAGAGCCATATGGGCGTTTA
>JAVYIG010016715.1:0-29778 GCA_035222895.1 Strongylocentrotus droebachiensis | reverse complement strand
AAACTTAAGTCGTCATACCAAAATGAAATGTGTACAGCCTAAATTTCCAAGGGCAAAGATGGAGGGGGCTGTCTCTCGTTCTTCAATTGGACAAAAGGGCACTTCGATTATCCTACAAAACTAGTGGTTAGTTATTCTGATTTCCTGCTTTGTCTATTCTTCATGTTATAATGCAAGGACGTTCTTTATTTCATTTTGCGTTGTGATGGCATTTTTTAAAGCACACTGTCTCAATTTTGTATTAGCAAACCCCAAAAGAAATTATGTATTACATTCATAATTATGATATGATGTTTCGAATAGGTGTCAGCAATAAAAGGAAATGTTTTAATATCATTAATTATTTTTGTCACTGCATTCCACGGTTCGCCTATACGGGCGGAAACGTTACTGAAATAAATGTCATCTGTACAATTTACAATTTGGTTTATTTTCTATCACTCGTCGTGTAGAACCCTTCCCCTAGAGTTCTCTATCTATCTCTCTCTCTCTCTCTTTCTTTCTCTCTCCCTCTCTTTCTCTCTATCTCCTCTCTCTCTCTTCCCCTCCCTCTTTCCCCCTCTTTTTCTCTCTTTCTCTCTTTCTCTCTCCGACTCCTCTCTCTGTTTCTCTTCCCCCTTTCTTTGTCTCAACACATTCACAGAAGATTTTCTCGTTAAAGTCAATGTCCATCAATTGTTGAAATGTGCGAGAACATGACATTAACATGTATTGTTATGTAATACATTGACAAACAAACACAGCAACAATCGTTTTGGTATATTACAGTTGTTCAGAATTTAGTTCTGGTGGTGAAGGCAAATTGGAATGAAAATCGTTCGATATCAATAGATCAGGACAAAAAAAAAATGAAAATTGTATTTATAGCAAAACTTCCAAGAGAATAGGAGGACAAGGATTACAATTAAATGAGATTACAATCGTTGTGGGGACCGTTAAAAAGAAGCTGCAAACCACAATCATAATATCACGTCACTCACGTGACTCTATATCTGATTATAGTTTCGTATGTCTCAAGCCCGTAGTTAATTGTTTCCTCTCTTGTAAAATAAAAATGAGAAACAAATATCAAAAGTAACTTCCTGTTTTTCCTTTCTTGTCCCAATTTTCTATACTGGGACGTCAATAGTCAATTTTGAATGAGGGCGTGGGTGGGATTTGTCGGAAAATAATACAACAAAAAAATACCCCCCCCCCGAAAAAAAAGAAAGAAAAGGACAAGGTATTTTTGCGACATTGCTAAAGAAATCCATATAATGCCGACAGACATTTCGAAATGAATAGGGGCTTAGGGGGGGGGGGGAGAATGTCACACATCCACATTCACATTGTCTTTAGCGACACCCCCTCGTAGTTTCCAATCGACAACAAGACTAGTGTTGCCATCTAAGTGGAAAACTTCTTTCGAAGATTGCATAATTCCTTTGCATATAGGATTACTCTAATAGGCCTATAGGCCTACCATTGTCCTTTTTTTAAACGGTGCCTCGATCTCTCGAGAAAAAATTAGGGCCTAATAGAATTAAGCCTGTAATTTATATTGGCACAATCAACCTATAAGTACTTGGGTAATCAGTCAGACAATCAAATATGCCTTTTAAATATACTACTGCTATTTCGAAACTTTGGCGAACTAAGAATAATTTTAATTCATCTTCAGAATTTAGGTCGGGGAAGTATATACAGTATAATTTGGAAGCGAACTTTCTATTTGCAAGATCCTGAAATGTAATCGGCTAAACATCCACGAGAGCCCATTCCTTACTAATTATTTTTAAATACATAATGTCATGCTAAATATACACTTATACAGTCATATCAAGTAATGCATGTATTCCATAAATAGGTAAAAATGTGTAGAACAGGTGTCACATGCATATTTACCTGTTCTACACATTTTTACATAATAGCGAGTGAAGGGATGTTCCTTTGTCTACCACAGCAATTGTTGAGGGTAGAATGAGGAACTGTATATTTTGTCCTCTTTCTTTGTCCGTCATGTTCATATATAGTGAGAGGATAATTATACAGGCATTTAATATAGTATACATGGCCCAAGACAATGGATTTGCCAAAGTAGGGCATAACATATAAACATAAACATAGTCGTACATAATGATACATGGTTTGATTAGATGACAAATGAGGTAATTAACACTTCAGAAATATTAATTCAATGGAAATTAATCAGATATAATAGGTGTTGGTTTTATGGCATCTGAGAATGATGTGGTAAGTAACGTGGACTATCTTGATGACCGAGTGTAGTAGACTATCTAGAGTCAGTGAGAGTGAGATAGAGAGAGGGAGAGAGAGCGAGAGAGGGAGATATATATATTTATATTCCACATACTAAGAATCTTGCTCTACGATTGGTCATAAGTAAATCACGTGATCAAAGATAGTTCGCCCATCATTGATGGGAGAAGCAAAAAGTTTGTTGCCCTTTGTAGATAGTACTACTATCTACAAAGGGCAACGCACTTTTACTGAAGATTATCCAAAAGCGCACAAAAACAAGAGTATGACAATGACAATGACAATGACAATTTATTCTCATGTCACCCACATTGGGGTATTGGAGAAGTTTACAAACAATTTGAATTTGTCAATTTAACACTGTGAAATATACAATACAAATACAATTAATGTTAATCCATACAAAATAACACTATCGACAATAGTGAGAAAAATTATGATGATAATGATAATAACAATATTGATGATGATAATAATAATATTAATCAAAAACAAAACGATAATATTAATTAAAACGATAATTAATGACGAAATTAATGGAAGCAATTGAAAAAGAAATTTACTGGCACCAGTAAATTGATATCTGAATTAATGAATTACTGAAAATATTCTTGATATCAATTTAATAAATTGATAAAACACAAAAAAGAGAAAATAAATTAATATTGAACTCATAACATGTTTTTTGCACATACTTAAATTAATGAAAACGAAGCATTATTTTTCAACAGAATTTTACTAAGTTTAAACGTTTTTGTACATTATTGGAGTTAAAAAGCTGATCCATTTTCAGTGTATTTGGTCTTTCAATAAAATATTTATCGATGAACAATTTTCTGTCTGAACGAAAGGTAGGGCATACAAACAGGTAATGAAATTCATCTCCAAGCGATTGCAAATTGCACAGCGTACATAGCCTCATTTCCCTTGGAGTATTTGAATATCTACCAGCTACAATCGGTAGGTAATGATTGCCACAGCGAAAACGACTTAATATTGTCCGATCTCTTTTAATGAGATCGATTAAGTATCTTTCTAAACATAAAGAATGTTTGAAGATTCGATAGTTAACACAATGCGAATTATCGTACATACAAGCAGACCAATACTGAGCATGAGAATCTCTCAATCGACGTTCCACAGTTTGTTTGACCCACTCACAGCTAGTATTTTCACAAATTTCCCATAAATTAGACATCCCCATATTGTCCAGAGTCAGCTTGATTTTTTTTTTAACCAAGGTGCCTGATATATATTCTTCTCAAAGAGTAATTTTAAGATAATATACACCTTACCAGAAAATTTATCCTGTCCTGTACAATCCTACACCAGAAGTTTATCATTCTGCTTTCGATATATTTCTCAAGTTTAAGCCTCCCCAATTCACCAAGTACCATACAATTTGCAGTTGTTTTGTTGACAGAAAGGGCTTGCTTACAACATTAAAGTGGAAAATTTCAAGATCATGTATAGCACTTCAAATCCCCATATCTCACTTCCATAGAGCAGAATAGGCAACACAAGTTGATCAAATAATTCCAAGAGGATATCAATAGGTAAGTGCAGTTGGTAAGTTTTAGATAATAGACTATACATTGCTCGTCTAGCTTGATTAAGTTGCTTAATTTGTTGCTTAAGTAATTAAGCGCGCATTACCAATGAGCGCGATTAAAGCAAACACATGCGCGCACCGTACCCTCACGGGGTTGGGTTAAACTTTTAACTTTTTTGGTGTGAATTTGGGCCTGGTGTCTTTCATGTAGATGCATACACGTCCTTTTCTTTTTGTAGCTAAATTGTTTTAGATGTGGAATATAAAGCAAATAATCACCTTTTGGTTTCAGGCGATGGCAAACTATCACTTCCTCGTCGATCAGAATGTATACGCTATCTTTCCTCAGCTTCGCTTCGGAAAGATAGCTATACATCCAGATCGCCTCGGAAGTGATAGTTTGTCCCATCACCTTCACCAACGGTAGTTATTTGCTTAATAATATATAGAGAGAGAGAGATATATATATAATTATATAGGCCTAGATAGAAAGAGATATATATATAGAGTGAGAGAGAGAGAAAAAGAGAGAGATAGTAAGCAAATAACTATCACTTCCGAGGCGATCTGGATGTAGCTATCTTTCCGAAGCGAAGCTGAGGAAAGATAGCGTATACATTCTGATCGACGAGGAAGTTATAGTTTGCCATCGCCTGAAACCAAAAGGTGATTATTTGCTTTATATTCCACATCTAAAACAATTTAACTACAAAAAGAAAAGGACGTGTATGCATCTACATAAAAGACACCATGCCCAAATTCACACCAAAAAAGTTAAACAGTAGTTTAACCCAACCCCTTGAGGGTACGGTGCGCGCATGTGTTTGTTTTAATTGCGCTCATTGGTAATGCGCGCTTAATTACGCCTGTTTTAGTGCGCTTTTGGATAATCTTTAGTGAAAGTGCGTTGCCCTTTATAGATAGTACCTCTATCTTCGGTGAAAGTGCGTTGCCCTTTGTAGATAGTACCTCTATCTTCGGTGAAAGTGCGTTGCCCTTTGTAGATAGTAGTACTATCTACAAAGGGCAACGAACTTTTTGTTTCTCCCATCAATAATGGGCGATCTATCTTTCATCACGTGATTTACTTTTGACCAATCGTAGAGCAAGATTCTTAGTATGTGGAATATATATAGATAGAGATATAAAGAGAGATAGAGATAATAGAGAGAAAGAGAGATAGATAGATATTGAAAGATGTAATCGCAACGAAAAGGCGCTATATCAAATATCTTTTGGATTGGATTGGAGAGAGAGAGAGAGAGAGAGAGAGAGAGAGGTGACATGCTTTCGATAGGTAAGAAAGTCCTGGGACGGAAGTAAAGATGGGGAAAGCGAAAGAAACATGGAAAGGAGTGAAGAATATACAGGGAGAGGGTATATTCTTGGTGAAGAGCAGAAGTTAACCTTGAGTTAGAGTTATAGATAGAAGCTACAATATCAACGAACAGAGAGTAAATCATAACTTGATCATAATTAATGAAAATTATATAATATCAACACTAATTTCATTTGTTATTAATATATAAAGCTATTACAATGAATAATGATGTAGGTATTATTTAATATTAAATTATAATTACATGTACGGGTCAATTATACCTATCTTAATACAATTACACCTATACGTTATAAGTTATACTTCACAGTAACTTAAATATCAAAAAAATGGAAAAAAGCAATCATGCAGCAGCTAAAAAAAGATCGAGAACTCTGTCGGACTCCACCAACTCGATGTAATTGTTCCCTTGATCGGGACTCTTCTTGCAAGACCCAAGTTAGCGTATTGTTTCAACAATATGGAACCAACCTTTGAGAAAAGATTAAGATGATTAAAGGTATACAAAGTTTTGGGAAATTTTGAAAAAATGGGTGGATAGTGAATCTTTACAGTTTTCATTTATTTGGATGCCCCTGTGGATGTATTAAAAGCACTATAAATTTTAGCCCCTAAAACACTTCTGCTTTCGAGAAAAATTGAATATAAAGATTTACCGGTGCTCCCGGTAAATTGTATTAAATTTCAAATAGCTCCCGTACGGCCGTACAATAGTAGCTGCGACCATGGAAATCTCAGAATATGTAGTTGTGGAATATAATTTCCGAACGGAAATAGCTAATCGGTTGATTTTAGTCAAGACACTTTGTTTTATAGCTTAATTAATATCTTGACCTTGAGAGGAAGCTATACAACATAATGTGTTTATTATTTATGATTTCATAACTTTAGAGTCGATTTCGACCGCGACAACGATCAGTGAACATTGTATGATCGCATATGCTTCCAATATGTTCATTTGAACCAAATTCACAAACCCATACCAAAACTTTGTATTACCTTTAAGATGATGTTCCCAACGTTCCCTCATCATTAAATTGCCCAATATCTTGAAATCAAGTGCAAAGATCCAGAAGAGACGATCCGCATAAATAGACTCACTGTCAGACCGAGGTAAGAGTAGACTACGCAATATTAGGCTTTTCTTTAATAATAATATTATTTTTTAAAAATATATTTCGTCTTTTTTGTCTTATTATTTTTAGAAAGTCATATTATGACTAAAGTGCTTTATTCTGGTTGCTTTCCAAAAAAAGATTTAAGTGAATAAAAAATACCTTACACCTGGATTAAAACTACGCCCTTTCCCGTCCTACAGATATTAATCACCAACAGGCTTTGGTTAACTTCGTAGTTAGATCTAAAAGGGTACACCTGTACCCCTACTAACCACCTTGCACCGCACATAATTATTTGAGCCCAATATGTTTCGCTTTTTATAGTGAGTATACATGTACATGAAGAAGAAGAGTGAGAAAGAAGAAAAAAAGAAGAAAAAAAGAAATTAGAAGAGAGAACTGTCTATATTAACGTTTAAAATCTTCATGTATCATGATCTGTTTTTTATTTGGTTTTCGGTCAAAATTTTGAAGAAACGCGGTGGAGACGACTAGACATATTGGTGGACGTCGGAGGGCCTAGGCTCAGCATTAGGCTGAGTTGAGAAGCTTGACACAACGTACCGTGTCCGAGTTGGTCCTTGGGCGTCCTATATAGCCGATAAGCCTTCTGCTCGCCAGCCACTGAATTCTTCATCATTAAATAAAAATTAGCTTTTAAAAATCCAATTTATCCAAATCTATATATCAAAAAAAGTAAATCTAATTTTAAAGGAATAAAAATCCTGAGAGAAGAGGCGTAAATATTCACTTCTGAATGAAAAACGCCTATAAATTAAAACAACAACAACAACAACTACGAAACATATATTCACCGGTAATGCGCCATTTTCTTCCGGGAATTCACCGGGTGGAAGTTCATTCATTTTTGCGATTTACAATCTCCGAAGTTTACGGAGTGGGCAATGTCGGATTTGTGTAGCAGATGTTCCTTTATAAACCCCACATTTGGTGACGTATCTGCTGGCTGAGAATCAAAGCTTGGAAGACCATGATGGCAGGACACGCCGGCGTGTTTGATTTGGAGTTATGTGAGCATGATGAGAAGGCAAACGAGTGCCTGAGTGACAGCGATGACATGCAGGATGAGGGTGCGGAGGTGAGTGAAGTTCACGCGTGACTCTAGACTAGTGTACAGATGCTCGTGCTAGCGCTAGGGACTCCGGTCGGTTGCGCTGCTCGGACAGCTGGACAACTGTGTTGACTGTTGTATTATATTTACATGTATAATGACTCACTTTTTGTCAGGTTAATGTTTTTACTTAGATTCGATCTTGACTAAATTTCTTAATGATGCAAACTTGAATGTACGGTTAAACTAGTTAAAGAATCTAGAACTTAGAAGTAGAAATTAATAAACTAAAGTCTGTCTGTAAAGACGATACAAAAATAATGAGTTGTGCTCAGCTGGAATGTGGTCATTTGATTTGTGAACACTTGGATTCTTTTGGAATGAGAGACTCAGAAACTCTCTTAAAACTTATAAAAGTCAACCATTTATTCCTGTTAATCAGTAGGGGTGCCAGTCCGAGAATAATGAATTGTTCGCATAAAAGAGGATCATTGCATTGATCTACGTAAACGAGGACAGACGCGTCTGCAAACATGATATTAAAATTAAGGATCGTCAGCAATTTTGATGCGAAAAATGGATACCACGTTGATTTTCTTGATGCATTTTACATTGACTTTCATGCTAATATGAGCGATAAATCCTCGGGAAGACAGACAACCCATAAAAGTAGACGGTAAACTGGAGTAATTTTTTAACGCGGAATCCATTTTTGGCATGGCTAGCGCGCGGTTCAGGAACCCAAAACCCGCGCGCAGAGCGCCGGCGAAAAGAACAACGATACTAATTTCTGTTAGGGCGCAATTTGTCCTCGTTTACAAGGGTATCCTTGTTTATGCGGACGATCCTCAGTCTCAGACCAGTGCCTCTATGAGTATTATTAAATATTGCAATGGGCAATGATTTCAAGGTGCCCGGGCCATTGGGGGGGGGGGGGGGGGGTTCCAGTCCAGACACAGAAGAGTTATTTAATGTTTTTAAGAAATCATGCTTAGAGTTAGACTAGAAAGTTATAGATCTAAGTAGAACTAGAAAGTTTAGATCTACTGTAGTTTTATTTAAGTGATATGATGATTTTGATGACCTTTACCTTGAATATTGATATTGTCTGTCAATGGACACATTCAATTAATAATTGAATATTGCATGCAAAGTTGAATTATGGTTTGATTCATTGCTAGTCGAGAATATTATTTTTTTAAGTTACACAACCCCCCCCCCCCCCCCCTTGAGCTTTAAACAAAATCGAGGGGGGGGGGGGGGTTTAACTCCCATAACCCGGCGCCTGGGTATAAGCCATAGTAATCTGTTTGGCTACTGAAATTTACCCGGCCACAGACCGGACTGTAGCAAAGCAAATTTGATATTCCATGCATAGGGCCCATTTTTATGGAAAAGAAAGTCAGTATAAGCTTGCACTTCAGGGATTTTTCAGGCCAATCAAAATAAGATTACTTCATAATTCATAAATGAGTTTTATAAATGGGTTTCTGTGCTCTTAATATTTGTATTACCTTTTGTTGATAGAACTATGCATATTTTTGTTAATGTTGCTTTGTTTATATTTTATTTCAACAGGGTGACAGCTACCTGGCTGATGGAGCTTATGAGTAAGTATTAAGACGTTAAAGATAAAGTTGAGTTCTGTTCTTGCGATTGCATAATTGTCACGGTGAAAGAAACAGTGAGGAATCGATCAGAAAAAGTTGACCATACAGCAGTATTGGTTTGTTCTGCAGAGTTCTGAACTCATCAAAATGATAATAGTTTTGGCATACCGTAGTCTTGGTAAAGTAACAAGCACTGTACACAGAAAAATGTATGGGACTACAGTACTACACAAACAAGGGGCATAAAAATTGGGCCTCATTTATTAAGCTGTTACTTGTCATATTTAGAATATGAAGGCATTTGAAGAGCCATGCTTTTCGGGGTGCATTTTTCTCTTATGTTCTTCCACACTTGCATAATAACAATGACATTGATTAATGCTCACAAAGGCATGGGATACAAACAATGTATCTATGGCTTTACGTAAAAGGGACCTTTCTGCTCACTTACACATAATCAGATCTACATGTATGTTCACTATGTTTGTTCAAAATATTTGGTCCAATTTTTCATTCAAAAATATCTTGTGATAAGCTTGCTACTTTTGAAGAAAGAAAAAAATTACTTGACAAAAAGATCAAATGAAAAGAGGCAGCAAAAGTGAGTTAAATTCCACTGTTCATGAGAAACACTTATGACATACAAGATATATATTTCAATTTAGATGAAGAGAATGGAGATGATCTGCAGTGTACAGTATTATTTAATTTCTGATGTAAATCAGATGTTACATAAATGTGTTGTCTTCCTTAATTCCGTCAAGATTGAAATTGCTGTTTATCCAATCACAGTACAGTATGTTGATTGGACCAGCATTCAAGTTTAATTAGGCCATTATTCTTGCTGTTAACCTTTGTTAATGAATTCACACTGACAAACATTATATACACATGGTACCAATAATAAACCCTCAGTCATATTTTAAAGAAATATAATAACAAATGAATGAACATCCTGTATGCATATAGCATAGCAATAGATGGACAGGGGAGGGTTTCCTGTCCCCCAATGACATATATTAAGAAAACAAAAGAGATAATGAAAAGTAGATTTGAGGAAAGGGAGAGTGTACAATGAACATGCAATGAAGATGATAAAACCCCCTCCCTATCCTCCTCCCCCCTACCCAACCCCCTGATGCAAGTGCCTGTCCATGCTTGGACGGTAGACCCTTGCCATGTTCCTGCACATCCTGACTCCTGACACTCTGACACACATAGCATTATCCTGATCAGCTAAGGTTACTTCCTGATGTTGAAACTTTCAAGATATTTTACATAATTAAAAAGCAAATACAGGGATCATGTTTAGGTCAGATTTGGGTCAATCTGGTGTATTTTCATTAAGTCATGATAGCAACATGTACATTAGAAGTTTGAAGAAAAAGCACATCACTTTTGCCTTCGGATTTAATAATAATATTGAGTTCTTGAATAGCGCTCATGTCAGTCAGATTTGACCCTCCTGGCGCTCCCGATTATTACCCTGGCTTTAGCACGGCTGCCATACGGCGCTCTAGCATTTCAAGGAATAAATTCCTACCAGGTACCCATTTACTTCACTTGGGTGGAGTGTGGCAAATAAAGATCAATGTCTTGCCAAAGGACATTAGTGCGGCGGCGAGACTGGATGTGTGCATTATTGTAGAGCGCTTAGAGACTTCTGACAAAGTAAGTGTTAGGCGCTATATAAGCACTGTAATTATTATTATTATTATTATTAAATAACCCTAACTGTCATAAATATTAATGCTTAATAAATTAACATTGTCTAATTATAATATAAGACTTTGAAATATTTATGAGATATCGCATGTAATCTACATGTACATGTAGCGTCTTAAATTAACTGTCCAGATACATGACCTGTCAGGACACATAACGTCTGGGTATACATGTACTACTGGTCCTACATGTATTTGCCCCATTTCACAGCTTATCTTTATTCAATCATGAACCATGAACAAAGTCTAGTGCTCTAAATTCCCTGATTCACTGTACATGTATTGTATGGTATGAGTCACATGACCTGTATGTACAGGTCACATGACTCACACACGTATTGTTTTGAAAGTTCTTGAGGGAAATGTGACTTCCTTTCACTGTTTAGGGTTAAATACCATATAAAGTCTGTGTAAAGTGTACCACTATGTATAGAAAAGTGGGTATTTCACACAGATGTCTAGAAATTCCCCCTGAAAAGACACACAACAGCAACCAAAAACAAACAAACCCCAAAATAATGCAAAAATCACAACAGAATTAATCAAGTATCATTTCCCTCATCCAGTAATATTGATATAGAAATATACATGTAGTACCCCCCCCCCCCCCCCACCCCCTCCCCCTGACCAAGCCAGTTACAGTTGTAGGAACTCACAAAGGTTGTGGAGAAGGTATCATGTCCCCTGCTCCCACCCCCTCCCCTCTCCCCGTCCATGGATGTACCTAGTACCATCTACAGGTGTACAGTCAAACCTGTCTATAGCAACCGCCCAAGGGAAACACAAAAAGAGGCACTTTTAGACAGGTTCCTTTAGTACATGTTTCAATGAAAAAGCATTTTCAAGGGAAATGAAAAATGTGGTCTTTGCAGACAAGTGGTCACTAAAGCAGGTTTGACTGTATGTACAGTACATGTATAACATTTTTACCCCTCTCTGTTCCGTCTCCCAGGTCGATTGAAGTGGAGGAGGTATCATGTCCCCTGCTCCCCCCCCCCCCCCCTCCTTCATGGACCATCCTTGCCTAGTCATTACTATCTTCCTTTACCCCTCTCTCTCTGTTCCATCTCCCAGGTCGATTGAAGTGGAGGAGGTATCATGTCCCCCCACCCCCTCCTTCTTGGACCTCACCTACTCATTACCATCTATAACACCTTTACCCCTCTCTCTCTCTCTGTTCCATCTCCCAGGTCGATTGAAGTGGAGGAGATATCCCTCTCTGAGGAGACAGTCAATCCAGGCACAGAGAAGATTGGACCAACAGATTTTCAGCTACTCAAAGTACTAGGCAAGGGAGGCTATGGCAAGGTTAGTACCAAACTCTTATATATCTCTGCTTAGAACCAGAAGGACCTTAACAAATTCATGTTTTATGGCAGGGCTTCTCAAAGTCTGGACTGCGTTCACATCAATCTGGACCACTCGGGAGTCTTTGTCTTAAAGAAATATTGTTTAGCTGTAACAGTTTCCCTTAGATCAGATATACATGTAGACCTAAAACAAGCCTCAGTTTCTTCAGTATACAACTTACAAGTGTAATTACTAATATAAATTGTAGGCGTATATTGTCTGAATCTGGACCAAAATTGAGTAATATTTGAGAAATTGATAGTAACATTAGTTGTTGTACTTCATTTCATGTATACGAATGACCCGAAGAATTTTTCAAGCGAATGGCATCCCATGTTTCAGAACTTTTAGCCTGTCATGGAAATCATATCTGGGGGGTGTTTCACAAAGATCCTAAGTTGAACTTATCTCTAAGTTGGACTTAACAATTATGGAAAGCCATTAGCATCTTTGAAAATGTTTTGTAAAAATTATTTTTAAATGCATAACATTTTGACTCAAATCATTCATATTTTCTATTATCATGGGAGATTTCATGTTCTTGATGTGGAATTTATGAAAGTCTAAAAAACTTGAATTTTTGCTTTTGAATATATTTCAAAATAAGGCTACGAATGGCTCTCCATAATATTTAAGTCCAAATTAGAGTTAAGTTCGACTTTGAATCTTTGTGAAACACCCCCCTGGACTAGACCATCAAGGAAAAAGTTTCAGAACCCCTACTTTATGGTATACATGTAGAGTTGCACCCTTTTAGTTTTCAAGAAATGATCTGTTATCCTTCTCCGGAAGTGGAATATGTGCAAGTTGGGATGAATGACGGGAGACTAAATCACTATTTGTTTTGCTGTGTGTGGTCTTTGGAGTTCCATATTGGAAGTTTGGAACCCTTCATTTGACATATCAGCTTTATCATGTTTATCTGATATTACAAGACATGTTTATCACAAGTACATGTACATGGTTGTTCATATTAAAGAGATAGGAGACTGCAAACTTGTGAGGGATTGGAGGACTTGGGATTGATTTGGACCAATCGCGATTCTTTATAAGACAGTACCTTGGAAAGAGATTTGTATTTCTTTGTCAAAACAAATTTGGAATTTGTTTTTCCAAATAATAGTAACTAAAATCTTATTCAAATTCAAAATAGTTTTAGTCACTCAGCATATACATGTATATGTACATGTAGGCAGAGGAAGAACTAGTAATAGTTCATTTCATCATAATGCATAAACTTCTCTTCTAGATGTAAAAGAAGTCTCAAATAATTATAATCCAAATATTACAGCCATGTATGATTATGATTATGATAGATACGATACAGTATCAACAACAGTACTTGACCACTGAATAGGAAATATTATTTGGATCATAACTGAGATTAAAGATGAAAGATTACAGATCTTTTGCAGTGCTCTTGTGTCATAACCTCTTATAGATAAGAGCTTTTGCAGTGCTGTTGTGCATTTTTATGAAGTAAAGAGCATTGCTTTTGTTTTGCTTTTGATACCATATGAAACTGAATGTAATACCACAGTTCTAGTTTAATAGCAGAAACTGAATCAAGGTCCCACCAGCAAATATTTCCTCTTTCAACGAGCTACCTAACTATCAGGGTGATCCACAATGGATTTAAATGTGTATCAGTGATAGGTTAGAATTTATACAAATATGTTTGTTACTATGGGATTTTGAAGTATTTTTGTGGTCATTTCTCAAATGAATCAGCCCTCCAGTGCACTATACCTTTGAATTATTGTATGGGAATTGTGTAGACTTTAACTATTCAAATGTAACTTATGCTGGGCGTTTTTAAAGTTTCATTGCGTTTTTTTAAATATCCACAGGTTTTCCAGGTTCGGAAGACGACGGGTAAAGATTCAGGGAAAATATTTGCAATGAAAGTTTTAAAGAAGGTGAGTGAACTTTGTTCCTACTGGCACGGTGGTTACAACTTACAAACATGTACAGCTCATAAGGCTCATTTATCCAAATGTGAAATTTGCCTTGTAATCTCGCAAACAAAAGGTTATGTAATTTGTGAAAGTACAGTAAGACTTGTGAGATCCATAAATGAAATAGTATTGGAATGAAATGGAATGTTGACCTCTTTTTAATTTTCTGAATTATGATCCTTCTGTATGTTGCACCTTCTCTTGCCCAAGGCTTCAGTGTGATTTTTCAAGCAATTTAAGATAGATCTCTGCACACATTCCCAGTTTGACCCTTTCCCCCCAGTTCAAATAGCGAAATCTAAAATGCGAAGTAGCCAAATTCTTGTTTGTTTATTGTTGTTGTTTATATACACTTAATGATAAGATAATCCTTCCACTCAGAGTTTTGTTTGTGCCTTTCCAAGAAGTTTAAGTTACATCTACATAATAATAATAATGATAATAATAGGCATTTCTATAGCGCCGTCTATCGTATCTAGAAATTCTATTCCGAAGCGCATTTATTATTACCCCGGCTTTAGCCTACATGTAGCTGCCATTACCGCGCTTCAGCATTTCAAGGAATTAATTCCTGCCAGGTACCCATTTACCTCATCTGGGTCGAGTGAAGATGCACAACTCAAACTATTCTCATATTCTATACAGTGCGTCCCAGAAAAAACTAAACCGAGAACTATCGATGTTTTATCCTAACTTAATCACAATTAAAATTAATAAATGACATTTATTCGGAAAGCTTAGATCCTCCTCTTTCATTTGATGTAACTCATATGATTCATATGTCACGCATGAGTGATTAAAAGCAATTTAAAGAGAGGAAACCAAAAAGTCATTTGGCGGGCGGTATCTGAGTTTCAAGGAGAAAATCACATTTCTAGAAAGTTCAATTTCTGCTCTTTCATATGACACCTAAATCAGGAAAAATGAGCCAGGAATATAAACAAAGTTCTATTTGTTTAAAGTACCGGTAATGCTTGCATTTCCATAATTTGATCAAACAAGTTCATTTTCACTGGCTACCTGTCGTTGCAACAAACAGAGTTGACAAAAGACTTAACTCTGTTTCGTTGAAGATCAGCCATGCATCAGGTCTTTCGTCTTATATGTGTCATTTATTAATTATAATTGTGATTAAGTTATGATAAAAAATTGATAGTTCTCGGTTTCCTTTTTTTCTGGGACGCACAATATTTAAAGAACTAGTGCCTATGATGTAAAGAAAACATAAAACAATCTACCAGTTAATTAGCTAGTTCAAAACCATGTATAACAAAGTTGTTATTAATGTTCTGCAACTCTCTTGTCTCGACAGGCGAAGATCGTCAGGAATCAGAAGGATACTGCTCATACCAAGGCAGAGCGTAACATCCTTGAGGCTGTACAGCATCCGTTCATTGTTGATCTTCACTATGCCTTCCAGACAGGCGGGAAGCTGTACCTCATTCTCGCCTATCTCGGTGGTGAGTCTCTAGACCTAGAGGCCTTATTATTTGATTTGTAGTACTAGCAGTAAAAGTAGCCATGGTGGTAATCGTGTTCATACTTGTAGTTTTAATAAGTATTTGGGGTCACCTATGCCTGTGAGGCGAAAATCAAACTGAATCACTGTAACCCTCGGGTCTCTCCTCCCGGTATAACTGATTGGGGGTGTCGAGGTGGGCCACTACACCAGGGTTTCCCTCTACTCTTATACAAATAGTGCAATGGGTTCTTAACGTGCAAAGGTGGTGACTCACTCTACACGAGGCCTCCATTTAACATCCTATCCAAGGGACAGATTTTAGTTTAATAAAAGTAGTACGGTATTTGCCGACGATAAGGCCGCAGTGTTTTTGGAAGAAAAAATATCCAAAAGTCGGGGTGCGGCCTTTACGCGACAGCAACAAAATTCAGCGGTCAAAACATCACGTCCATTTGCACGTATGGGACTATATGAACGGTAGCATGACTAGACAACAGTACAGGACAATTCTAGAATAACTCCACACAACTTACCGACAATTTTATGTTGCATAGTTGACATGAAGACGAAAAAACTTATTTTTCTAATAAAATCTGCCAATAGATCTAGATCTAAGTCCGTACCATTGCATTGCCAAAAAGTAAAAAAAGGGACAGGCCGGAGCTAGCTGCCGCGCAACGCAACTGCGCAGGTCGAAAAACGCTATTTCAGATTACACCGCACATCGAGGTAGGGGTATTGTAGGATACCAAATCTGTTTGTAAAAAATAAGAGTGTTCTACAAGAAAATTACGATCATTTTGTTTGGTCCGTTTTTTGTTTTTTTTTCTCTACGAAATGTCAAAGTTGGGGGTGCGGCCTATACGGCACTGCGGCCTTATCGCCGGCAAATACGGTACCCTAAAAGCTGTTCCTTTCATTGTTGATCTTCACTAGTCCTTGCAGACAGGGAGAAAGTTTTACCTTTTCCTATCTCAGTGGTGTGTGTCGCAAAGGGGACAACTTTTTTTCTTCACAATGAGATCATTTTGGTGGGGATTTTAAAGACTTTAATTATACATATACAATTTATACATGTACATGAACATGTAGCTTCATGTTCCTTAAGCCCGAGTGTCTTAAAATGTTGAATTGATACATACATGTATCAGTCCCAATTTACACTTTAGAACAAACACTTATTTGAGTAGGCACAAGTTGACCATGATAAAAGTCAACAATGGGTGGTATAGGAGACCGAAAGAGCTAATTGACTGTTAATGTTTTTACCTGTTATTTGGTTTTGAGAAAGGTAGGAAATGTATTTTTCAATTTGTTTTTGTCCATGCAGGTGGAGAGTTATTTATGCATCTAGAAAGAGAAGGAATATTTATGGAAGATACAGCATGGTAAGTTTTTGTGTTTGTTATTTAATGATTGGGGGGGGGGGGGGGATTGCATCTATCTGCAAATTTTGTTCTTGAGATTTTTATATTCAATATTTTGTTTATAACACCTATGAAGATTTCTTGATTTTTGTGTTTACACAAGATTGATTTATTTTTTTATTTTTAAACATAATTGTGTTGAAAATTTGCAGCATATTAGCAACGTGAGATAACTTTCTGAACCCATTGTCCATAAGATTCCTGTCTTAACCCTACATGTATATAGCCAGGGCTATTTTGAAACTGCATAGCCGGGGGGGGGGGGGGGGGGGGGGCTTCTAAAGCCCCCAATGATCTCGGCCGTGAAACGACCTATCGCCGCAAAAATTTGCATGCATGTCAAGTGAAGTGTATAAAATACTATGGTAATTTCAATTTTTTTGAAAAATTCACTCATTTGCATAATTTATGGTAATTTATGCAAATATGGTAATACCATTCACATTTTTATCCATAAATCATATATTCTTCATATTTAAACATTATTTTTCACTACATATATTATTTAGACCATTTGGGATAATAATACAGCCCCAAAAATTGGAAGAGCCAGGTTATTCCTTATGTTATCTATTGTTTTGATAATTTCTTATGTATTTCTTTGTTTTTTAACTTATGTATTTTATTGTTTTTGTTGTTTTATTTCATTTTCATCTATAATTCAACTATTTTGACCCCAAAATAAACACCTTAACTATAAACAAGACCAAATAACCCATGTTTTATCTCTTTATTTGAAAAATGAGATTTCCATATGTTTTGTACACAAATCACAAAAATGAGCGATTTTCGGGCTGTCATGCAAAGACAAAAGATGCGCAAGACTTGAAAGAAAAAAGTCACAAAATTTCAGTGCAAGATTTTCTTGCGTACCAGGGCTAGATAGGGTTAAGCCTATAGGAGTGGGAGGGTCCAGTAGACAGTTGACAAACATTGTAGTCACGAAAATATAAATTATTCCAAAGATCAGTACTTGATTCTACAGTTTCAGTTAATTTGAATTTATGAAGGATTATGAAATATTGAAGTAGTTTCTAAATAATTTCTGACTTATCTTTGTTTTTGTTTTTGTTTTCAGTTTTTATCTATCAGAGATAGTATTAGCATTAGAGCATCTACACAAACTAGGCATCATCTACAGGGATCTGAAACCAGAGAATATCATGCTTAATAAACAAGGTAATCATTATTTGTTAGGAATTATGTCTCTTTCTTCCCCACTTTACCAACCGCCTTCTTTATCTCTCTCTCTCTCTCTTTCTCTCTCTCTCTATTGCTGTCTCTCTGTCTTGCTTTAACACTTGCCAACTTCTTCTAGGGCAACAATTCCCTTTTCTTACACTTCTTCCCCAGTAGTTGTCAGATGGGATATTTAGAGTCATTTTACGGGAGAAATTATGGGGGAATTCCCCAAGGGGTTGATTTCCCCAGGGTGTGGCTATTCAGTGATAATTTCATCGGGGTTGGGTGTCCTAGGTTAGCTGTTAGGGAATAACTGTATTGGAGGCTGTGGTGGTAGTTGTCCAAAGAATCATTATCAGGAGATATTCATTTTTAATCCCATTATTTGCCTGTCATGTGATAATGATGATGTTTTTGAAGTTCTGACTCAATTATTCTATTGTAGTCTGTGGATGTACATTGTAGATACAGACTTGCGATGTTTATTGGGTAATATGTCAGCTTTACTAGCTGATTGAACAAATATTCTAGTTATGACCATATTGATTGTTATTCAACCAAATCTGTTTATTTACATTCATCAACATTATAAATGACTGGAGTTTTAATTGATTAATATTTCCTGTTTCTTGCCGGGCCTTGTTTTGGTTTCGTCTGATGACACAATAAAAAATGATGAAGTAGAAATTATACACAACATCTACACTTTCCTTCATTGGAAGTTCACCCAGGACACTCGAATGTGTTCATCTCTCTCTGTTATGCAATGTCAATTAATGTGTTGCCATGTATTGTTGATGTCCTTATGCAAAGTTTCACATCCTATTTATCATAGCGCCTTGGTGAGATCTAGGACCTGTTTCACAAAGCCTTTTTTCAATGACAAATGACAAAAATCAGTGACGAATCTGCTGAAAACCAATCAGAAGCAAGGATTTCACTAGCTTATTAAAAAAAACTGTCATTTGTAACTGATGACAAGTTTTGTGAAATGGGCCCAGGCCTGATTTTCATATACATGTATACCTTTCTTTGTCTTTTCTGCAGGACATGTAGTATTAACCGATTTTGGTCTGTGCAAAGAGTCTTTGGAAGAAGGCTCTATGACACATACCTTCTGTGGTACAATAGAATACATGTGAGTATGATGGCCTGTCATTGTCTAACGATTCTTTGAATATTTGAACTAGGAAAATCGATTGCCTACCTGTAATGATACTTTGACCACTTGAGCTATGGTTATCATTAGCTATCCACTTATCTTGTCGTCCCTTCAATATAAATAAAAATAATAATAATATTTCTGCTTATAAAGCGCTTGATACATCGGCCATGTCCCAGTTTCTAAGCGCTCAACAGATATGTTATTATGTGAGCAGCGGTGAATAGATCAAAAGATAAGCAGAAATATAATGCATTGAAGGTGCTGTTTAATGGTTTCACAGAATCCATTGCAACCATTTTCAAATGGGGCGGTATGGGAAGGCCGACAGAGAGAGAGTCATTATATTTCTCTTTACTATTACTAGAAATGTTTAGAATCTATAGTTTGCAGTCAGTGAAATCCATTTGTTTCTATGGAGACAAGACAACTTCTATGTCAAAGATATTACTGACAGTATATTCTCAAGTTCTTGCGCCTGCTCCTACCTTCTTTCCTTCTGTTTGCCCATGGTGTTACCTGTATAGGGCAATCCAACCTTTGTAATGAGTTCATTTGCATGAAAGCAGAAAAATAAAAAACAGAATGGCAAAAGTTATGAATGTTTGAAATATGAGATCAGTCTATGCGAATCTCAAATTAGCAATTTGGTCAGTGGAATGTGAAATAGTCGTTGACAACTCTCCCGTTTGCCATGTACAAACATTTTTATTAATTTCTGTTTTTTTCCTCCGGTGTGCCCTCTCCTGTGAGGCACTACTCAAAATATATTATGGATAGCAAATTATTATAGGTCCTCTTAATAGAAAGTACCCTTCTGATTCATATATTTTGATAAATTGTAATTTTTCTTATTTTGTTTGTTGGAACAAATGGGAAACTTGTCCGGCACTACGTCATAGTGACATTACAGATGCAGCTTTTTTCTGCTTTCTTTTAGAGTACCTGTCTATTAAGATTGGATTTTTCTTTAATGAAAGTGTTTTTGTCATTTTCTTTCCTAAATGTTTCTCCTTTGATCAGGGCCCCTGAGATTGTAAGTCGGAGTGGACATGGCAAAGATGTTGACTGGTGGAGTCTGGGGGCACTCATGTATGACATGCTCACTGGTGGGGTAAGTATATCACATGACCTCTGACCTTTGACCTTGTACCTGATTATTCACATTGTGTCAATTCAGTGGCGTTATTGAAAGTATGTGAAACCTATCGTATAATAAATAATGAAATTTTAATTCCCTAGTATCAAAATTTATTTTATAGTATGTTCCTTTGGACAGATTCTTCTTCGTCTATCTATTGTTAATCTTGAAAGGACTATGCAGGCTTTCACAGAGATATCTCTAGAAAGATTACCAGTTAACCATAGCCTATTTGGTCCTTGCGTCTCTTCAGGTTTGGAAACACAAATTCAATTATTCAATGACGAGCGGGACTTGCCAAGGATTGAACAAATTTACCATTCATGACATGTCATCACCAACTGTGTATTACCTTGAAAACAAACAATCCTAAGCTTCTTGTATTGCAATCATAACAAATCCCATTAGTATTGAAGTATGGTATTGATATATTAAAGATAAACTTTAGTACTGGTAATGCGATTGCATTGTGAAAGAAAAGGTGTGGAAAGGATCAGAAACAGTTGATCATGTAGCATGTAAGTATTGGTGTGCACTGCAAGGTTCTGGAGTCATCAAAATCATAATAAATTTGACCGAGTCTTGGTAAAGTAACAAGCACATACACAGAAAGCTATGTATGGGACAACACGAATGGTGTCGGGGTTGGTACTACCTTGATTCCTTGTCTTTCTATGCTCATTACTCAGCCAGTATACATTTTCTTCCAAAATTGTTTGGCACATGTCATTTATTTGTAATCTTGAACATTCAGTGTAAGTTTCGTTTGATTCTGTGAGAAATAATTTTCTTTTTTTTACCACTACTGGAGGTTAGCTTTAACTGATTTGTGTTTGTTTGTTTTGTCTCTGCAGCCTCCATTCACAGCAGAGAACAGAAAGAAGACTATCGAGAAAGTAAGTATATATTCATGAACTAACTATCATGTTGCCATTACACCAACGGTAAAGAAACATCAGCACGATGCAGAGAAGCCAACCCTCCTGATTTCATCGGGAGGCTCCCGATAATTCACCCCAACTCCCGACCTTACGATCACCATCCTTATCCTCCCGATTTTTTTTTGATTTTTTTTTTTTTGGTGCTTATCGGTGTATATACCGTATTTGCCGGCAAAAAGGCTGCACCCCAACTTTGACATTTCAAAGAGAAAAAAAAAAAAAAGGAAAAAAAAAAAAACGGACAAAACAAAATAATCATAATTTTCTTGAAACACTAATTTTTTTTTACAAACTGATACCAAATTCATCAATATTCTTATAATTTACTGGAAGTTTAGCATTAGCTAAAAAAGTGATCGCAGGCAGATGTGGTGTCCGATATATACCCCTACCACAATGTACGGTGTAATGCGAAACTACATGAAATATGGAAAACAAAATGGCGATTTTGGATAGATGTTCGCGGCAGCTCCGTTAAACGGTCCCTTCCTTTACTTTTGCAATGCATTGGCACGAACTTAGATCAAGATCTATAGGCAAATGTTGTGTTAGGACGTTTATTTTCGTCTTCATGTCAACAATGCAAGGTAAAATTGTCGGTAAGATGTGGAAATGTCCTGTACCATAGTGGTATAGTTATTTTACCATTTCTAGTCCCATATGTGCAAATTTGTGCAGGTTTTGACTTCCTTTTTTTTTTTTTTTTTTTTACTCTTTCGCCGTAAAGGCCGCACCCCGACTTTTCGAAATTTTCTCTTTCAAAAATACTGCGGCCTTTACGCCGGCAAATACGGTATCTGTGAATTGAATGAGAAATATCGTCTGTTAACTTTAGCATGTATTAATTCCACTATGTTAAAAGACAAATTAAGAGTAGCGAAAGATTGTTTCAGCATATGGATCGCCGTAACCAATGCGTGGTTATTGACACAGAATCCAAATGGCGGAAAATCAGCAAAAAGAACACCAAGAAATGGTCTCAGAAGTATAAGACCGAATACAGTATCAAGTACTACCGTGTATTCGGAAGTCTGAAATGATTTCATCATGCATTGTGTACAATGTGTATGTTATTTTTAAAAAAAGTGGGAATTATTTAAATAAATACACATGTAAAACGCTGCAAAATAAGGCTCAGATTGCACCAGAGAGCATCTAGAACCCCAGAGCTTCCAGGGCCCTAAGGCGGGCCCTGGACCCCGGCCGCTACGCGCTCGAGATGTGCGTTATGCGCACATTCTTTGGTGTCAGTTACAAATCCTCCCCATTTCTGTTTTCCAAAAGTTGGCATCTCTGACGATGGCCTGATAATGTTTGAGAAGTTTATTTGCAAGATGTGTAGAGGTGCCGTGGTATGGCGGATGTATCATTGGACTGTGAATCGCATGGTTGGTGGTTCAAGTCCCGCCATGGCACTAATGTCCTTTGGCAAGACATTACTCTACATTTGCCACTCTCCACCCAGGTATACTTAATGGGTACCTGGTAGAAATGTATTCCTTGAATGCTTTTATGCACCTTAGGGCAGCTGGGTTAAAGCAGGGTATTAATACTACTTTGAAGGCGCCTTGAGCATCCCCTGGGATGGATATGTTCGCAATATAAAAGGAGCTATTCTTTTAATTATCATCATCATCATTATCACCATCACCATCATCATCACCATCACTACCATCATTATCATCTACATTACCACCACCACCACCACCATCACCACTACCACCACCACCACCATCACCATCATCTCAGTTTTACATTTGTACATGGGTGAAAGAAATTCCCATGATGTTTTTAAAGCCTTAGGGCAGCTAGATTCGGATCAGGATGGTAATAGCAAGTACTGTGAAGGTGCCTTGTTAATAATATGACCAAGATTGATTTATGAGTATTGATACAGTCAAACCTGTCTATAGCGACCGCCCAAGGGAAACATAAAAAGTGGTCTTTGGAGACAGGTGTTCTTTATAGACAGGTTTGATTGTATTATCATTGTTAAATGTAGGCAAACTCAGAAATCCTTTGTATCCATGACTTTGCTTTTGAAATGTGGAGGAGCAGTAGCAGGTGAGGGTGAGGTTCCACATTTACAGATGAAAGAGTATTTCTGTGTCAACATTTTTATATCTCTCTAATCTTTCGTTTTTATTCTTTTCAGATTCTAAAAGGCAAGCTCAGTCTACCTCCATATCTAACACATGAAGCTAGAGACCTTGTGAGAAAGGTAAAGATCATTACAATGCACCTTCTTCATATGTCTCCTCATTTTAATGGGTGCCCTTCTGCATGGGTATTTGTAAAGTCTTTTCCATGTCACTGTTGTGAAATTATTTGCTTTTTCATTTAAAATATCACTATGCTTGCCAATCAATGAATACAAATCTGATGGTATAGTCACCTATTCAGGCACAGTGGGTCAACGGTAGAGCAGTGGTCTCGTAAATGGGAGGTCCTGGGCTCGAAACCAAGTCGATGTGCTAGTGCACTTTGGTAAGGGATTGGTTCTCATTCCCAAGACCCTTGGAGAGGACTTAAAGCTGTCGGTCCCCTGGTTGCTCACTTACAAGCATATACATGCTGTCTTAGTAGTCGGTTAAAAACAAATAACAATTCACTCTACCATTACCATGGACATATACAAGGGGGAAATAGTAAACAAATAATACACAGCAGTGAGGGCATTAGTAAGAAATACCTACACAAGGTACCTTTAGAACAGTCTAACACGCCTGAGGCATTATCCGAGGGTGTTGGACTGTTTTGAAGGTACCAAGTGTGGGTAATTTTACTAATGCCAGAACAAAATGATGAATATTATTGTTTTATAAGATAATGTTTTATTTGTTTTATAAAATGATGTTTTATAACATGATTTTACTAATGACCGGTCATTAGTAAGATTCGTGTTAACCAAAATAAATGCCTGGTCATGTGTATGCTCTCACCCAATCATTTGATTAGGATCTGCTTCATCATCTTATAACAGGTTTTGTTTCCGATCAATAGCTTTTTAGAATGTCGTGATGGTTGATAGCATTCTTCTTCTTTTATTTTTGCAGTTACTGAAGAGACACATCTCAGCCAGACTAGGCAGCGGTCCAGAGGATGCTACTAGGATTAAGAAACATCCTTTCTTCAGACATGTGAAGTGGGATGATGTACTAGCGAGGAAGGGGGAACCCCCTATTACACCAGCCGTGGTAAGTTGACCCAAAGTCTGGTTATTCATCATTACATATTTTAAAGCCTATCTGCACTAGATTGACCAGGAGGGATTAGACCTCCCTTCATGGTCACTGACAGGTGGTTATCTCATCAAATCAGCTCTCAATTAACATAAGAAAAAGGGACCATGGGGGACCAATGATCACCGATTAAGCATTGTTTGCTATATAGAGGGCGCAAGCAGTAGTGCAGTGGGGCTTTAAAGACACATAATCATGGGCTCTCATAGGGAATTTCACACCAATAATAGTAGTCAAACCTGCTTTAGTGACCACCTGTCTACAAAGACCGCATTTTTTTTTATGCTTGAAAATGGTTTCTCATTGAAATGTGTACTAATGGAACTTGTACATTAAGACCACCTGCCCATAAAGACCACTTTTATGATCTCTCTTAGGTGGTCTTTATAGACAGGATTCAGTGTAATAGGTACATTTATATTGTGCACATATCCATCCCAGGGGGGTGCTCAAGGCGCATACAAAGTATTATTATCAACCTGGATTTAGTCCAGCTACCCTAAGGCACTAAAAAGCATTCAAGGATCAAATTACTACCGAGTACCCATTTACCACACCTGGGTGGAGAGTGGTAAATGCAAATGAATGTCTTGCTAAAGGACATTAGCTATTTACGTGTTAACTGGTGAATTCAGTCACCAAAAGTGGACGTCACTTTTATGACCAAGTCTGGTGTATGTGAACTGATGCAATGCAATTGGAAACGGAAGAGAATCTGTCTTTAAAGATACTCATGAGAGAAGGAATAGAAGAACCTGTGTGATTGTTACGTAGAGTTTAGCAATCTACTTTAAACGTAATCTTATATATTCTCATAGAAGAAAATGGATGAATTCATTGAGTTCTTTTAGAAGAAATAGTGAGCTACATGTATGTCGATCATACTAAAGATGTATGTTACATGTACATATGAATTCTTAACCCTCTCTCTCTTTACAGGTGAATGAGGAGGATGTAAGTCAGTTTGACTCCAAGTTTACCAAGCAAACACCGGTAGATAGTCCAGATGATTCTATGCTCAGTGAAAGTGCCAATCAGATCTTCCTAGTAAGTACTCTTTCATTTTTCTCCTTTTATTTATTCATTTCTGTTTATCTGCCTGCCTATCAGTCAATCTTTGTTTTGGTATTTGTATTTCATTCCATATTATTTATTGATTAATGTATCTGGTATACCGATTTATTTCTTCTCAATCTCTATCTGTACTCGCACAATCTCTCTACAGTGTTTCTGTATGTATGCCCATCACAGTATTCTCTGTCTCTCTCTCTTCCTTTATGTCTTTCTCTCTCGGTATGTTTGTATGCCTGTCTCTCTCTCTCTCTCTGTCTGTCTTGCTCTCTCTCTCTCTGTCTGTCTCGCTCTCTCTCTCTCTCTCTCTCTCTCTCTCTATCTCCACGACTCTCTATCTGTGTGTGTGTGTCTCTCTCTCTCACCCCCCCCCCTCCTCTTGCTCCCTCTCTTACTCTCTCTATCGCTCTCTGTCTCACTCTTGTTACCTCTTGCAAAATACAACAAAAGGAAAGAATAAGAAGTCCCTCTGATAACTGTCTCTTAGGAAAATCTTTGTGCAAGTTTGGTTGATTTCTCATTAAATTGTGCTATGATATTAATAGGCGTTTCAATGGGATGTCCACAAGATGAAACTCATGACTATATTGTTATTTCCTATCCTGATACCCATTTCTTAACATAATTTCTTTTGTGTTGCAGGGTTTTACATATGTAGCGCCCTCTGTGTTGGAGAGCATGCATCAGAAAGTTCACCACTTCACCAAAGTGAGGTCGCCTCGTAAGATTCCTGGAAGTATTAGTCCTAGGTCTGCAATCAGGTAAGAAATTCAAGTGTACTGTGTTGTCCCATAAAATGTATCCTCACCCAAGACCACCGCTATATGAAATATGGATTACTTACCATGTTTAGATTGCAGATGATTCAGAGGAGACCCTTTCACCATAATCCTCATTCTACCACGTCTTTCAAAAGTTGATTGCACACATATCTTTTTTTGCGCTCATGCTCCTGTACTGTACAATGGAGGTATGACCTTTGACTGTCATGTGGTGGATAAAGTATGTTCCTGATTATTTAAAAAAAAAAGATTATAGTTTATTAACAGAAAATTTGATATTTATTATCAATCAGAGTGTCAGGTTTTCTAATTATGTTCCACATTACAATTACCTCTAAAAACATAGATATCTTTATAACCATATGGCTAGATTCAAAGAAAATTTCATGCGATTGGTACCACTCATGAAATCTTGCTTCAATGACCTTCGAATAAACAGATTTTCAAAACACATTTTTACTAATCAAAAGGTACCACAAGATTTTGACAGTTCAGAAACAACCTGCTGTTTCAACAAAAATGAACTTATATCACCTGACGAAGTGTAGCAGCGGCACACAAAACGTTGTGATCTTTTAGATCCCTTGTTGACCATATATTGCGAGACAAACGAATGTCACTAGCGATATTATTTTTGATACTATATCCACAATGAGTAATATATTTAGCAAAAATGTACTTTTTGCAGTATGTTCACCAATCACCTCTTCTTAATTTTATGTTTCAGTCCTGCCAAGACGCCTCAGACTCAGTTTGCCTTTGATGAAGATCTGTTGACCAAGCCTTCCTCCAGCCGCGCCGCTCCCTCTTCCGCTCGTCCCATCCAACCTATAGAAGAAGCTATGGATACCAGTGATGGTG
Organism: Strongylocentrotus droebachiensis; assembly: GCA_035222895.1. Classification (NCBI taxonomy): domain Eukaryota; kingdom Metazoa; phylum Echinodermata; class Echinoidea; order Camarodonta; family Strongylocentrotidae; genus Strongylocentrotus; species Strongylocentrotus droebachiensis. The sequence goes on along the minus strand of JAVYIG010016715.1, from coordinate 2,525 downwards.
CTACCAATGCTACCGCGGCAAAGACATCCGGGTACAGATGAGGAGATGGTAGATGGTGAGAGGAGATGGATGATCATGATTGGATGGGTGGATAAATGAAACAAACTTGAATTGATGATCAAGGATTTGGTGTTGTGCCTCTCGGGTGGTGAGCGCCACTGTGATCTGACAATGTTATCATCGCAGCAAGTCTGTTGCAGTCATCTACCATTAATTGATCATCATGTGAGCGTAATGGCAGCTGTGAGGCGAGCCCTGCAGAACGATCATGATTCAAAGACAATGAGTGAAACTATGTGAAAACAGTACCAGAAGTCGACCTGGCCAATCCATGATGGTGATGTTGATGATGACGAAGGCGATGTTGATGATGAGAATACTTTCATGTCAATTTCACATTTCACTTGATAAAAGCATTTATAAGCATTCTTTATTCATCAATTTTTATGGGTGTACTTAAAAACTGTTTTTCTACCCCGGTCGCATCAAGAGACCGACACAAGACCAACACCAGACTGATCAAACATTTTCATTAACTCAAATGGCAAAAAGTCGGCTGGGAGCCTGTGTGGAGTCGGTCGGGCAGTGTGACTGAGGTATTGCAAGTGTCATTAAAGATACAAGAAATTTATGATAACTCTTTGGGATTACCGAAGTAAAGTTTTTGAAGAGCTAAAATTATAGCAGGAAAGCCTGTTAACTATTCTACACTACAGAGTCTTCTGCACTTTTGAAAAGACTCTGTATATTTGACTGGGTGCACTAATTTCTGTGAAATTCTGTGCAATTACTTACAGAATTTTTATAAGATTCTGTTTAGTCTGACAGTCCATACAGAGAAGATTGCAATGAAGCCACTATTCGGTTCGGTCTGAGCAAGCTTGTCCTCTTTAATGGATGTGATCTGTCTGTTGAGCAATGACTGAGGCTCACTATAGATACATCTCAGTGTGCATTATAAAGATATCGTTCGTTTTGAACCATAAAGGTCTGGCTAAGATGTTGATGATCTTTGGTCTCTAGATCGCACCAAGTGCTCTTTCAGAGGTTTGAATCATGCTTTGATAAAAACAAAAGTCTTAGAGGTCACTGTATCTGGTTTGCAGTCTACACTGATGGTCTGTTCAAAGTGCAAAGTTGAGTCTTCAACGTTTGCCCCTTTTTGCACTGCAGAGCAATATATATGTGCACAAATGGCAATATAGTCTGATTGCGTATGATATTATTACTTAAAAGCACCGTAGAGATTCACTGTAGTCACTCAATTTATTAGCACAACAATATTTTGTTTTTCTCTCTCAGATATCCACTCTTGTGTTTTGCAAATTATCTACCAGGCAATTCAATACTATTGTATACTGTGTGAAATGTCATTAAGGCAATTGAATTTGACTTCCTGTATTTAATCTATAGAGCAACGCACTTTCTCAGTTTTCTTCTTAAATCTTCTTGCTCTGCGTTTGGTATCATTAGAAGATTATAGAAGCTGTGAATGCATGTGATGCTAGGTTCTGAGGATTATTGAAAGGTTATCGAGTTATTTAGTCCTTTATGTAATGTACATTCATTCTGGGATAGAGATATGATATTGTAACATTTTGCCTTTTTTTAGCTTTGGATATATTTGTAGAGAGAAATCATATATACCTTGATTGATTTTATGTTGTGAATTAGTCTGTATAAATATATAAAGGATGAGTTGTTGACCCTTATTCCTCTCTTTCTCTCTGTCTCTCTTTCTCTCTGTCTCTCTTTCTCTCTGTCTCTCTTTCTCTGTCTCTTTCTGTCTCTCTCTCTCTCTCTCTCTATGTCTCTCTCTCTATGTCTCTCTCTCTATGTCTCTCTCTCTATGTCTCTCTCTCTCTCTCTGTCTCTCTATCTATCTCTGTCGCTGTCTCTATCTCTTTCTCTCTCTTTTGCACTCCCTCTCCCCTTCTCTCTCTCTCTGCCTCCCCCTTCCCTTCTCTATCTCTCTAGCTTTCTTCCATTTTTTTTTTCTTTCAATCATTTCTTTGTTTCTTTGTTATTTTCTATCTTTTATTTCCATCCTTTCCAAATATCTATTGGATAGGATTCTTTGAAACTAAGTTAGCAAACGTAGTGTCGAGCAGCTCATCTCGATATGCTGCGACATAGCTAGATCTGAAATGATTAGTAAAAATGTAGTTCTTAGACATGTACCCGGACACTGCTCAGAGAGTAGTATGATACTGACATGTAAAATAATGTAAATCTATGCATAACTTTCATAATTATATTAAGTTATATTTAAATTATTCTACGATGGTATAAATGTACATTGGAGATTGAAGAGCTGTGAGTTATTACGATTCACAAGGCACGATATCAGGTCAGAATAATATGTAAAGAGATTGTAAAGTGATGTTTTACTACTATGAGATATTCATACGCGTACATACATAAAAACATTAAACACAGTGTGTGAAAATGGAAAATATGTTCTTTGTTATTTCATAGATAATGTTATTTCTAATCAATGTGTTTTGGACAAAGTGTATGTTTGT
>JAVYIG010016714.1:0-29779 GCA_035222895.1 Strongylocentrotus droebachiensis | reverse complement strand
TCATAATGCGAAAGTGAGATATGCATTATGGAGTATCATTGCGAAATCCGTTTTTCGCAATGTCAACGCGCTGATCGTTAATAAGGATTGTCCGCGAAAATGCGACGATCCTTACTTTTTAGGAAGCGATTTGTCCGCGTTTACGAGGATATCCTTGTTTATGCGGATGATCCTTATTCTTGGAACATGCTCCCCTACTGATTAACCAATCGGAATCATTGTTTTAAATTCAAAAACCTTTATGTTACGGGTGCCCTGATATGGCAATGCTCCTCTAAATGCAAATTGGCAACTGCTGCCTTTTTGATGACATGAGGTCCTTCAGTTTGATCTTTATCGAAGGATTGAGATCCTACATGAATTACGTGCATTTGTTTTGAAAGTACACTGTATGTTATCTATCACATGGTACATGAACAAGATGTAGACACGTTACCAGTCATTCACCTTATACAGGCAATACAATACAATACAGCTCATTTGGTGACTTGTGTTTGTTTGTAGTACAATTAATTTCCTTGACAGACCATTTTCTCAAATTTGTTTATCCTGACAGAACTTGATTTTCAGATATCTTCAGAATGTAAGTAATAGTATACATTGAAGTCCTAAGAATTTTAAAAGAAATAATCCATTCCTACTGCCTCCATCTTGTCACCAAATGTCAATGTCCTTGTTATATCTTTTAATTTTACTTTTGTTGTTGAAAATATTGAAATATCAGTTAAATTAATTTTTGTTTTAATTTTTGTGGAATGTAATATACATATCAGTAGATTGTCTGTATTCTGTTTTCTTCCATACATATTAAAAAATAGCATGTAAAGCCTTAAGGCCCGGTCCCACTGCACTTACGGATGCAAAGAGGATGTAAAACGTAAAAAAATCTTGCCATCCGTTGGAAAACGCTATGCATCCGTTTTGTACTCATTGCATACGTGTTTCATACGCTCTATCCGTCGAGCATCCGTCCACTGTGATTTCATCCGCGCAAAAAGTTTTGAGCTGCACAAAACTTTTAGAACGGATGAACTTCCGCCGTGTACGATGTAAATCCGCGACAAATACGAGCAACAAACTTTCTCTGTCCGTTATCATCCGCTAAACGTCCGCTGTATCCTCTCTGCATCCTCTGGGCATCCTCGCAACTCACATCCGCTGCAGCTGAAAACGGAAAAGAGGGAGGGAAAGATAAGGTACATGGAACGTCTATACATCGTTAGTAGCACGGAAATAGAAAGGACGTAAGCGTATGCATCTCGTATATAAAGTATTCAAAGCTATCATCAACTTCCATCCGCTTTCATCCGCTAGGCTTCTGATGAACACCCGTTTAACATCCCCGCTACATACTACCCACGTCCGTTATTTTCCGTTCTGTTTTTCGAAAATTTTCGAAAATTTTGTCCATTTCTGGAGCAGATGAAAACGGATGGAGCCACCCCCGAAATTTTGCTCGTCCGCTGTGTCCTTTATGCATACGTTTTGTGTCCGTCGGCCAGTGGGACCGGGCCATTATCAACAGCTTTAAATATGATTATATTTCCTTTTTTAAATGCCTGAACTGTCCTTTAGATTTTAACAGTGCCTTTTAATCATCTTGATCTACCTGTACCATTTTTAATACCAAAGGTTTTGTATTTGAAGAGCTTCATTCCAAAAGGAGCTAAATCCACTTTTCATGAAAATTGAGTTATTGATATCAGAACGTTGTTCACTTCAGTACCCGTCTTTCAACAAAAAAATTTACCTAAATTTTGGGAGCAATTATGAAAAAATATCACTTTTCCATCTATGCCTGTACAAAATCTGGTAAACAATTGCTTTTTCTCCGAAGTTACAGAAATGGATTAGCACCTTTTGGAATTAAACTCTTCATTTATCTTTCCTTTCTTTTTTTCTTCCTATTTCAGAGGTCAAGAGTTCAGATCTGGCTGTATGACCAATCAAATCTCAGGATTGAAGGACATATCATTGTAAGTATTGGTTTTATTGGTCTGATATATTTTTCAAAAAGAGAGACAAATATGGTTCTTTCCCAGATAACAGATGAAGTAATTATTAAACATGTATGTGTCGAGATGGGTTAGTTCTTTCTCTTGGGTCTCTCTTCCGATCTCTAGGATTAGGATTGGTTTTATTGGTCTGATACAGTCAAACCTTCTTCAGTGATCACCTCTCTACAAAGACCACCTGTCTACAACAAGCACATTTTTTGTTTCCCTTGAAAACAGTTTCTCATTGAAATATCTACTAAAGGAACCTGTCTACAAAGACCACCTGTCTACAACAAGCACATTTTTTGTTTCCCTTGAAAATGGTTTCTCATTGAAACATCTACTAAAGGAACCTGTCTACAACAAGCACATTTTTTGTTTCCCTTGAAAATGGTTTCTCATTGAAACATGTACTTAAGGAACCTGTCTACAAAGACCACCTGTCTATGTCAACAAGCACATTTATTGTTTCCCTTGAAAATTGTTTCTCATTGAAACATGTACTAAAGGAACCTGTCTACCAAAGACCACTTTTTGTGTTTCCCTTGGGCGGGTCGCTGTAGACAGGTTTGACTGTATATTGAAGCTGTAATGTACAAAGTTTATTGGGGTGAGGAGAACAAATGAAAAGATGTGAAAAAAGAAGAATGGGGGAAAGTAGGAAGACAGATGGAATACTAGAAAAATAGGAGAGAGAAGCAAGAAGATGGCAGACGAGAGAAAGACGATTGACAAGGTGGAAGCCTTGAAGGAAAAGAAGTATAACACGAAAAAGAGAAGATGAGGACCCCCCCCCCCCCCCCCCCCCCCCCCCCCCCCCCCCCCCCCCCCCCCCCCCCCCCCCCCCCCCCAAAAAAAAAAAAAAAAAAAAATGGTTTAGGACTCATTGCAGGCCTGATGATTACCCAATATATTTATTGTCCCCAATTTTTTTTCCCCTGATTTTCCTAATTTTTTTCTAAATTTCTTACTCAAAAGGGGGGAATGTTGTTAGATGCCATTTTTCTTCCCTGAATCCTTTTTTTTTTACTCAAGGGGGGGGGGGGTGGGGGGGGGGGGCCCTCTTTTTAGTGCTCACTATACACGTCATTGGAAATACATGCATATTTCCAAGATAATGCATTGCATAAATCTGCATTTTTAAGGTTCATGAATGGCCAAGTGGTCTCTGTTCTCCAGAAACTTTTGCAAATCTTTAAGGACAGCCATTTACACTGCCATTAACTTTTCATTAATCACAAAAGTGTTGTGACAATTGTGATTTTTAAGCCCTTGCAGCAATGCAAACCCAAGAAATTTGGTATCCTAAATGGGAAACTGTCCAAAAATTGGCTACCAACAGTTTTGTCGAAATTCTTTGACAGCAGAGACGGGTGTCTTTATTTTTGGGCATAAAACTTTTGCAAATCTGAACCACTCCTGAAATTAACAAATATTTCAGGCACAATGAAACTTTATTTGTTGTTCAGATAGTCTGTTTATTCTCAATCTTTTGTATTTCTGTTCTTTGTAAACTATGTCTGAGCCCTTATTTTACATGTGAGCGAAACAAATATCCATGTTGAACTTACATTGGACAAATAAATACCTTGAATTGAATTGAATTACACTTTTAGTACATAGTCTAATTATTCTGAATCTTTTTTTCTTCTTAGGGATTCGATGAGTACATGAATGTAGTGCTAGATGATGCTGAGGAGTACCACAAGAAAAATAAGACAAGGAAACCATTAGGTGAGTCGTCATCTTAATGTGATTTTATGTTTGTGGTTCCCTAAGAAATACTAAAAAATGTATTTTTAAAAGAGTCAGCAAATAGCAAATGTCCTTTATTTGCATATATTTGACCAGTTCCCTGAGGTTTAATCAATTTTTATCTGATTTTGCAGAGGATTTTTGATTGGCTGTAAAGCTGTTCTATGTATTGTATATATTTTTTAAATTAATATTATTTTATAAATTCATACCTGTAACATCTTTGAGTTACAACGTATATATCATCGGAAATTGCAAGTACATTGCCTTTTGTCACATAGTACTGTCATGATTTGTGAATTTGTGAAGTCTTTCACAAATGTGCTGCAATTTGAATACTACAAAACTGTATGTTTGAAGGAAATATTTGCAATAACCACTACCCCTTTTCACTGGATGAAAACATCATCAATGAGAATCGCCCACTGCAAAAATATGCAACAGTCATGACGAGTGCATAAACTCAAGGACCATGCATGCAACTTTGGCTACATATTTGTGATTTTGAATGTACTATTTGTGTTGAATGATACCTCAGTGACACTGCCAAACCAACTCTAAAAACCAACAGATTTTGGGCCATGAGGGTCAATGTAAATTTTTGCTTGGCCTTAAGTCAGTCTCAGTCGTGGAGGTACCTGTACAAGTATGTGAGTAGAGCTCAACACCAACAGGCGCCCGGATCACATGGGCACCTAACTTTTAAGTCTGACTGGCACCCCTCCCCCCCCCCCCCCCCAAAAAAAAAAAAAAAAACAAGGATCAATTTTACCTACGGCTCATGCAAACAGACTCAAGACATTAATATGGACCCCCTTCCAAATATGTTGGTGTGAAGCCCTATATTAATCGTAGGGCATCAAGCAGATTCAGTTGCTACATGTTTGCAAGATTACATGTATTGGTCAACACACCCTCGTGATAAAATTAATGGATTTGTTTAAGTTTCAATTGTTCTTTATGATGTAATGACGTGTTACAGCCCCACTGCACTACTTGTAGCTACTTGCGCCCTCTATATAGCAAACAATGCCTAATCTGTGCCTGTTGGTCCCCATGATCCCCTTTTTCTTATGTTAATTGAGAGTTGGTTTGATGAGATAACCACCTGCCAGTGACCATGCAGGGAGGTCTAATCCCCCTGGCCAAACTAGTGCAGACGGGCTTTAAGTTTCAACTGTTCTTTATGGTGTAATGACGTGTTAAATATTCCCCCTTTTCTTTTTCTTCTTCTTGTAGGACGGATATTGCTGAAAGGAGACAACATCACACTGATTCAGAACGTCCAAGAAGCCGCCGCGGCCACAGAGCCGGCTCATTAGCAGTGCCCTCAGAGTCGGCTTTCTATCGTTTCAGCTTGTATATAATACCTGTACATCATACATCTTAAGATAACGTTGCATCTGTTTTTGTTTCCCAGTCTGTCATGTTGTTTGCTTGTTTATGAGCTAGCAGTGATCAGTCAAATTCCTTTTATTGTTTTATTGTAATCATGAATCTTGGGGGGGGGGGGGGGGATCATTCATTCAAATATTAACTTGATTTTGAGCTTCATGTTATCAATCTCTTGTTATCACGAATAAGGGGAAGAATAATTAGATAGGATTCATTCTATGAAATAGCAAAAATTAGCAAATGTTATTTACATGTCCATCAGCTTCAAATTTTCAGTCAATGTACACGTAATCGTGAAACGGGTAGAAATATTGACGCTTGAATTGTCTTTCCCAGAGAAACCTATGACTCAATATTTTCTTGTCCGTGAACTGCAAATAATCTTGAAGAAGAGGTAGTTAATCAGGAATCGGTCCTTTTTGGAGGAGCCAGATATTTTACCGCTTCTCAGGGTATTGAAATTAAAATTGTCAACATAGACGGCACCTTCCTGCTTCATTTAATACGTACTGTACAGTCTTATTTATCACTTGATGCTTCAACTGGAATGAGCTAGACCTGATGCAACAGCCCTTTTTGGTTCAGAATGTACCTTCTAATGTGGGTTTATTGCCGTTTGGTCTACAACCAATTGGTCTATTCCCATATGGTCTAATAATCATTCAATCATAAATAATGACAATCTTCATCAAATGATTATTAGACCTTATGGATGGTATATGAAATGGGCATTAGACAATCTGGGAATTAGACTAAATGAACAATAGACCAAATGGGTTGTAGACTTATTGGAGATTAGACTAAATGACTATTAGCCTAACTGGTCATTAGACCAAATAACAAGTAGACCAAGTGATTATTAGACCATGTGGATAGGATGGGCGGGTGTAGACCAAACAGCGTTTCGTCTTTAATTTGTACATCTATTTTATATCGAAGCGTTGGTGTGTTTTGTAAGTGCAAGACATGTCCCGATGTGTATTTTCAATAGAATATAACAAGTAATCCACTTTTCAATATTCTACAGCTTTCCTACAACACAACAAAGATAAGTCACTCATGATGTCAAATTGAAAGATCATGTTTGTATTCTGTAAATATTTAATGTTGGTGTAAACGTTGATCTTGTTTTTCTTTTAATTATATTCTTTGTTGTAAGCATTCCTTAAAATCACATTTAAGCAGATAAGTGCACTACTAGAACATTTCTTAAATCCTGTTCGATATTTGTATTCTGTACGGCCTGAACCATTATTTGGATAGGTTTATAGAAGTTGTAGGAGTATGTTGTAGTGAACCTCAATCATTATCGAATCAATTTATCTGAAAACGAGAGTGAAAGAAAGTTCCTATTTACCCATTGCTTGTCTCTTTCCCTCTGATACAAAAACAAGGTGTGAAAGATACATTAAGTAATATTCTTTTGAAACATTTCATTTTCCAATTGAACGCTGTACACTTGACATGACGCCATCTTATTCAGTGTGAAAATTTATGACAATTTTCTGTTGTACACAATAAAACACTTTTTGAATTTTGTACACAAAGAAAGATGTATCCTTTGCTAATAATTTTGTGAGTGTTCAGTATGAGAGTTACTGAATTAATGCAACTTTGATTAATGGGGGCATATTCAGAACTGGGTTTAGTTGTGCTGAACTATTTTCATAGGAGGTGTTATGGTATAGTGGGTTATTCCCAGAATCCCAGCCTACACGCACATCCTTTGGCAAGACCTTAATCAAGACATGCCTCTCTCTCCACCCAGGTGTAAATAGGTTCATTTACTTGGCAATTGCTGGGGTGATCCTAATTGCAGGGCCCACAGGAAGAAAAGCATTGAATCTGATGAGGCTATCCTGGTTATACAAAATTATTGTATTATTGTTTTTGTTGAGAAAGTTGTATTTGAGAAATGGATTGAGAGAAGAATGTGAGGAAGATCTAGAGAGAAATGAGGATCACTTGAATTTTCTGACCGGGAGATGAATACATGGTACCCTTTGCCACAAGAATGTTTAAGCTTTGGATAGTAGTGCAGCTAGGGAATATACTCTATCCAATGAAAGTCTCGGAGAGAAGTATGATGTAAGGAAAGTGTATACAGCCAAAGTATGAAACGAACAGTAAGGAGAGGGGGAGGGGTGATGAGAGATTTAAAAGCATAGGACAGGAAAGAGGAAACGAAGTGAGAGGAAAGAAGATCTCATTTGAAATAAAGTGATTTTTTTGGGGGCACAGACGTTGAGCACCAGGAGCGAAGGTGTCTCCCTCTTCTCCTTATTTTCCTTCTTTCTTTTCTCCTTCATCTTCTTCTTCTCCTCTTTCTTCTCCATCTCCTTCTTTTCCTTCTTCTTCTAATTCTTGTTTTTCTTCTCCTACTTCATCTTCTTCTAATATTTCTCCTTCTTGTTCTCTTTCTCCAGGGCAACACAAACCAGTATCAGCCTTCACAAAAGTTTAGAGTTCCAAGGCTGGTCCTCGCTTGTGAATTTTTAGCACATGTTCACAGAGTGGCTGTCATTCATCTTCCATCCACCTTTCTGTCACCCATCACACGCCAGGCTTGCACACATCGTCACCACTTCCATTTTTGCAATTTCTGTTTCTACTTCCCCAAACTTCTCACCCCATACCCCAAAGAAATATGGAGTATGTAAAACCCAGAAAAGTGTTTGTTTTTTCTTCTTCATGGTAATACCCACTGAGAGTTCTCATGATCATTTGATTAATGCCAGCCTCCTTCATTCATATTTAAAAAATTGATTCTCATGAAGATTATGAACCAGTAAATGAAATATGTTAACAAAATGATAACATGATACATATGGAAATATACTATGACGCTTTGTAGTACTTAATTTACTTTTAGGGTTAATTACATTGAGGACACTTTTCTACAAAAAGCAAATCATTTGAAACAAACTGTAGTAGTGATTCATGGAAATATGGATTTTTAATATTTACTTACCATATGAAATATATACAAATGAGATGATATATAGTTCTTGGACAAAAATACAAATCAGTATAATCTAAGACCTCACCACAAAACGGCAACATATATACAAATACAATATTCTCTGTGTACAAAGGCTTAAAAAATATCATACAAAAACATTGATACAATTTTTGGTGAAGTTTTTCATTTTCATCACTTTGCATAAATATACATTAAATAAAATTATATTACTCGTGAAATCTATTTCAATGACAGTATTTCCCCAATAAACAGTGAAACTTTGTTGCTCTCTCTCATGCTCTTCACAATGACATAAATTATAATAAACTATAATTTTTTGATCACAATTTGTTCTTCAGCCAGGCTATTTCAGAATAGTCAATTATCAGATACACCATGGAATATACACGTGTATTCTTTTGTTAAAATGTGAATTTCCTCTAAATAGAAAGGACTACCTACCATTATTTGTTAATTTTGTACAAATCAAATTAACAATTTAATGAAATAACTGTATGAAATTCATAAGAATGGACGATCAATTCATTCTATTTAATATACAATAAATAATGATGTAATATTTTATGGGACTAATCTTGTGGTAAAATACATGGATGCTTGATCATATTATCTGTAACAAAGTGAGAGACATAAACCTAGTGCATATCACTCTCTCTAACCTATATTTATCTTTTAATATACAATTTCAAGTCCCACTATTTCTCTTTCGATTTATAAATATTCTATTCCACTTCTCTTTCTCTCTCTTTCTCATTGTGATCATCAACCACTTTACCAGTCATCATTAATATATATCTATTAACAACAATTAATAACAACAACTCGAATTTATCATATACAAATTAGAAAAGAATGAATTTGCAGCATGCATGATTCTCATTTCGTAAAGCTTTCATTTCTTCTCTACAATTTTTGGCCTTGAATACATATGGTTCATATTTTAACAAACGTATTAACATAGGAACATGTCTGCCCAATCAAAACTGGTCTTGTGTTTATTCAGTATACATAGCTAGCCTATTTCTGGTGTATACCTGAATCAGGCTTGCTAAACCCCTGATAGCAAATGGACACTTGACAAGAGACCTTACTGATTACCGAGAGGTGTTCCTTAGAAAAAAAACCCAGCATAATACATGTGACAGATTTAGGCTAAGACGACTAAAATACTTTAACCATACTAAAAAAAAACATAGCCTCACAAGAATAAAAAATGTGTAGTATAAAAATAAGCTGCTTTTGAATTTACATTAAATTGGCTTACTATATTAAGTTCCCAAATCTTATACAAATCATGAACATCAGGTCTATCCGTTCACCAAAACAAAGCTCAAACTCTCTTTTACAAAGGAAATAAAGATACTCATGATGAAAATGAAGCAATTTGATTGTCACTCAGTATATTCTGATTTTTACACATGATTCTGACAGCTGCCTGGATTATATTCCTCTGCCTTAATCAACAATAAACCCTCATAATGTAGATTTGTTATGACACTCAAGATATCTCTCGCTAAAAATGAAAGATAGCAATTTATGAAATTGATTACAGGCATTCCTTCAGATATTCTTAAAATCTTACTCATTAATGACCAATTACAGTACCGTCTTACAAAAACATGTATTTAAAAAAAAATCTTTTATATGCGCTAACCTCAGGAGTATTCCTCAAAATCAGGAATTCTACTTTAAGCCTGTCTGCACTACTTGTAGCTACTTGCGCCCTCTATATAGCAAACAATGCCTAAGCGGTACCTGTTGGTCCCCATGATTCCCTTTTTCTTATGTTAATTGAGAGCTGATTTGATGAGATAACCACCTGCCAGTGACCATGTAGGGAGGTCTAATCCCTTCTGGCAAAATTAGTGCAAACAGGCTATAAACAAGGAAGCACTGTATCTCTCACTCTTTGATCGTTTCTTACATTACATAAAAAGGAGTTTCATCTCGGCATAAGCTGTGCAAGAAACTCTTCATATGATATATTCCCATCCATGTTCTCATCCACCTCGCTGACTATGTGGTAGAAATCTTCCTCTGCGATGTTGACCTTCATGTTGGCCAGGATACGTCTGAACTCTGGTATGCTCAGGTGACCGTCCCCGTTGAGGTCGGCTTTCTTGAAGGCACGTCGTATGCTTCGCCAATCACCGAGGATCTATCAGCATTTAAGAAGACAAAACAGAAATTTAGATATATCTGCTGTGTGGAAATTTTATTTAATTGTGTTCTTATACGGGAGGAATTTACAAACATACAATGTCTCCTTCATTATAGATTATTTTTTTAAGAAGGCTCTCAAAACTCTCCTATTTAATGATTATCATTAACATTTGTTTGAACTCTGTGAGGCGCTGTGAAATGGTTTAATATGTGTAAGAGTGCTATATAAATGACTTTTTTATTACTATTATTATTATTTCAATATAATAATAACTTTTTTAGAATTGTCTGAAATGTTGTATAACTAGTTGGGCCTACTTGAGTATGAAATAAATTAAAAGCTATTACATAGACCCATGTCATATATTTTTGTCCAATAGCATAAAGTTTGTACATGCTATTCATTATTGACTTATGCCACATGTAGCAAGATTTCATTGTTCATATGTTACTGGAACAAAGAAACTGCGATGCATGCAGAATCACATTTCCATTATGCTTAACATTTCAAAACAAATTCTGTACAGGTGTACTTTCTCTCTCAAAATACAATTTTAATGAAAGTACAAGAACAATGAGGACTGTCCATTAAAAAAATTCAAGGGTAGCATTTTCTCACTTTCAAGTTTATATTCTATACTTACAAGAGAGGAAGAAGAACATTTGAATGCTACATTTATTGTCTTCAATCTTTCAAAATTACTGATTATTTCTATTACCTTTCTGCCAATCTTATCAAATGTGTCTGTCACTGTCACTTCTTCTGGGCCCTTCGATGTCTGGTGCTGTAAGAGGAGTGGGACAGAGGAGATGACTTATTAGGAAACGTGATTTAAAGAGATACCGGTAAGAAACTTTTCTTCACAATTTCAAATCAATGTTTTATTTCATTTGGAAAGAAGGAATTCCACAGATAATAAAATGCCTTTACAGATCTGTAATCTGTTTATCATGAGGAGTAGTAGATAGTTTTGAAGAAAAGAAACAGATTGTCTCATTTCATATGTTACAAGAAATGATAGTGAACATGTTCCTTCATGAATGTATAACATTATCTTTTCATACATTCTGCATACCGGTACCCGAGTGGCTATGTGCCATATTTCAAGCCACTTTTTTCAAGATTTCTACATCTCACACAAGATTCTTTCACCGATCTAAATAAGCTAACCAGATTGACTCACTGTTATCTTATGGAAGTTTCTATGGTATGCCTGTCCTCCCTGCTGTGCTGGCTTCTTGCTCTCAGAAAACAGACGCAGGAAGTCTATGTAATGGAAGCTGAAATGGAAAGATACATAATAAATTCATAAAAAACTTCCAGAAAATGTACGTTTTCGAATAGGAAATAACCAAATAAAATAATAAATACAATATGTTACTGTAGTCGAGTTTTAAACTATTAAGGGAAGTGTCTAAAATTATAATTTTTTATTTTGCATGCAGAAAGGACATAAACAGCAAGGAAGACATGCTGCTCTGTTAAGTTATTCAACTTAGCACATGGTGCACCCGCAAACCTACTGTATATCTACATCACCATGCAAGCCGACAATATTTTGTTCAAATATATTGACAGTTTACTATAAAACCACTAAAAACATGGAAACACATGCAAACATGAAAGTTTCAAACTGTAAAATTAATGAGTCACTATGCTGAAATTTTGCAAATCAAAAGTTTAATGTTTCAACAATTTCTGGTTCAAGATGAATTAATAATTCAACTAAATGTAACCAGAGGATAGGACTACTAAACAATCTTGTAATGAATACTTACTTTCCTGTTTGATGGTGATCAAAACTCATAGTTAATCTCTCAAGCTCTCTGGGCGTTAACCGGAACTGAAACCTTTGTGCCAGTCTCTGCAAATCAAATTTGAAAAGAAAAAAATGCTGTTCAATAATTTTTTCTGATTAATCATTTGAAAATGAGTGCAGGAAAAATTGGTGAAAGTACTGACAGAAATGTAAAGGTATCGACTGATACTGTTCTTTATTTCCTCTTCTTTTCCTTTCTCTTTTCCTTTCTAATCAATTCATTCTTCTTTTCAAATTAATATTAATAATGATATAGTGGTATCCTTACAAAATTATGCATCCCTCCATTACCCCCTCAACTAACCCAAAACAGCTACCCTTTAATAATTGTACCTCTGCCCCATTTAGATGTCTATGGGTTATTAGGTTTATTTCATAGGAATAGTTGCTGAAGGAGGGGGGGGGGGGGGGGGGGAGGGGGCTGGGAGGGCCGGCCAGAGATGACCATGTGGTAGTTTTTGATGGTATTATTGTCTGAAGGTCGTTGTCTTATGGGTTAGATGTTTGGGATGGTAGTCAGGGGATAGATGTCATAGATATTTCATCTACAGTGCATATTGCTATCGCTTTTATTACTTTACAATTTTTATATTATTCTTCCTATTTTTTTCATATGCATTGTGTTCAAGGCTGATTGTGTTATTTGTCAAAAACATAATAGAATTCAGCTCTTCAATAACTATACCTTTATCATCTCTATGTCATACATGTAGATCAAAATTTCTCTTTTACCTGAAAATCTGGAGTGGAGATTGTTGCATAACCCTGTGGATCCAATGATTTCAGCCTTTCCTTTAGACCATTCCAGTTACTGATGACCTGGTAAACGAAAAGGTTTTTATAGAAAAAGCTTGACCATCAATACACTCTCTTTCCACCATGACAAACCTTGTTCTATTCTTCTATTCCTAATAACTCTATTTCAATCCTCTCCCCCCTCCCCCCACCCATCAATGTCTTTTTCCATATATTTTATCCATCTTCTTCTTGCTAACTCAAGAACATACTCCAAATCCCGGTAGGGACGAATTGCTCTCATCATCACGCTCTAGCATTTCACGGAATAAATTCCTGCCAGGTAGCCTTTCACATCACCTGGGTTGAGAGTTGCAAATGTAGACTAATGTCTTGCCAAAGGACATTAATGCCCCAGCGGGACTTGAACCACAGACCTTGTGATCCACAGTCGGTTGACGTATCCACTCGACCACAACACTTCTACATCATCCATACATCCTTTCATTTGATCCAATACTCTTTATAGAATTGAGCAATAATTTATTACTATTAAATATTAAACTATATCTTATTATATATTTTATGTCTATACAAACATGTTATTATTATTATTGTAATTATGTATGATTATTATTATGTATAAGAGTTGTTTCAATAAATATGTTTGAAAACAAAAAGATATTTCCACTTACATCTGGTCTGATTTTCTCTACCACAGTTGAGACGGGGATTTTGTAGAGTTCCATCATCTCTTTCATCTCAGAGCTATTCCTGACTGGAGGAGGTTGGTTACCGGCCTTGGCTCTTCTGAGAGATGCTTCCTTATCTGAGGGAGATAGTAAAGATTATTACATGATCTCTAGAGATACAGATTTTTGATTGGTCAAAAGCATGTCAGGTAATCATCATGCTTCCTTATCTGAGGGAGGTAGTAAAGTTAAAAGAATATTAAATGGTCTCTAGAGATACAGACTTGTGATTGGTCAAAACCATGTTGCGTAATCCAAAGTGGTACATTGCCCGACTCTCATCCTTTATAACACCAACAGCACTGAGGAGATAGTAAAGATTATATCCCTCTCTTTAGTACGTTGAGTCAACTCATTGGTCGAAATTGGAGTTGTGATTTTAGCCATGCCCGTTGCCCCGGGGAAATAAATTTTGGTGAGATCCCCATTGGATTACATGTTACAACTTACTTTGTGGGAGCCCGGATACCATACAAAGCTTTTTGTCTGCGATTCCCAAACGATTGTAGCATTCAATCATGTTTCCAGCGAAGATTAACAGACAGTGTCTCAGATTTTCTGTGATGTTTTAAACAATCTTTACCCAAGAAAAGGATAAGGTAAGAATTCTTGGTAGATTTTTGTGTCAACTCGTTATATAAAAGATATATCGACTGCTTTAAGATTCGAGGCCTGACTGTTTCTATACTGGCTCTCGGGGACGGGGACGGGGGCCCACCCAGGATACAACATCCCCTTGAGTCTATAAAAACGGCCAGGCCTCTCATATAGCAGTTGATATATATGTAATATTACCTGTACATAGTCTCTAGAGATACAAATCTCTAAAAAATAGTGCTACAAAATACCACCACCACTGCATTCTTCGGGTGTAAATACAGAAGATAAAAAAAGGTTACCTGCAATTGGTTGTCTCTTTGTTCTATGAAGGAAGAAATCAAACAGCTCAGCATAATGAACGAGTCCATCCCGAGCGATATCCATGGCTTTCCATAGCTCTTGGAGTTCAGTAGGGTGAAGAGCTATTCCCATACTGTATAGAGAACAAAATCAAATGGATCGTGTTATTGGGAGAACATCAATGAGTTTCTCAAAAACTGTCTGTCTGTATTTACCGTAGGCCTATGTATGATATCGGTATAACTGCATGTTTATCTGTTAGGCCTTGCATGAGACATCCTGAGCCATACCTGTTATACAAATTTTTGTTTGATTTTCTATTTTCCACTAGCGCGATGGAAAACAATTATATGATATTTTACTGTGTAGGCCTAATATGATCTGAATGTATTGATGTTTGCAATATTTACAGAAACAAATCCATTATTACTCATTAGTTTATATGTTTAGTAATAGCGATAATAAATGATAATAGTGCGTTCTTGTATAGTGCTCATTTCTGTCTGACTTGGCACTCTTAGCGCTCCACAATTAGTACCCTGGCTTTAGCATTGCTGCCATTGTGGCGCTCAAGTATGTCAAGGAATTTCTTCCTGCCAGGTACCCATTGACCTAACTGGGGTGGAGTGTGGCAAACAAAGATTAATGTCTTGCCAAAGGACATTAGTGCCGCGGCGAGACTCCAACCGTGAACCCTGTGATCCACAGTCCGGTGATGTATCCACTAGACCACAACACCTACACAAATTATACATTATTATTACTACATTATTACTACGAAACCAAAATTCAATGTGAAAGTCATCCTACAGGTCTGTAAAGTTTGTTTTAGAAACTAAGCAGTGGCCATGATGATAAAATATGATTGATCTATAAGGCCAAAAAAAAAGATGTTGTATTGCCCTTTAGTTGCCAAAACATGGGTCATCGGTTGGAAATCTTTTTTTTTTTCCTTACTTTTTTTTCTTCTCCCTCTTTGGGCTGATATTTCTCAGTTTTTAATGCTTTCATTTTTTTTTCACTAAAAATCTGTAAAAAAAAAAAATTAAAAAAAAAGCAAACTGTAGATTTCAAGATTTTGGGGTCGGTCTCAAAGGACAATACAACATCTTTTTATAAAGGCCTAGTTGCGGTACATTCTTGACTTACTCTGATAGCCATTTATAAAATTGTGTCTTTGACAGTCTACCGGTGTACTTGGGATCAAGTCTGTTGTACGAGTCTTGAACCGTGTACCCTTTCTTCTTCAGCTGGACCTCAACCTCGGCTGCAATCTGTAACACAATTTTGATTTGATTAGATTGGATTTGATTTATTTTTCCACTCAAATATTCACAAATTAAAATGACATATGTAAACCATACAATATTACAGTATATAATAGAACAAATGCATGATACAAATTACAATATACTGATAATTATGTACGTAATAACATAAGTTTACAGAGCACATTTAAGTTCGAAAATAAGGCAAAATAATTTATATTGCTTGATTTTACTGAGATGCGAAAAAAATGGAATCTCAGATAAACATATATATATATTTGTTCTTCATCTTGCAACAACAACAAAAAACAAATCCTGAAGGATATCATGAAAGGTCATTGGCAAGGCTTTTCACAATATATATAAAATGCCCAGGAATGTAACAGAGAAAAAGCATTTTTCAGTTTGACAAGCTTACAGGTTGTGACGGGGGTTTCCCTTTTCAAACATACCAAATACAACCCCCCCCCCCAAAAAAAAAAAAAAATCATCTTTTATTGATAATAATAATGATAATAATGATAATAATCTTTTGAAGTCCACTCCAAATCTTATTAAACCGAAAATGGAAATTCTTTGTGCCCAATTGAAGAATCATATTACAAACTCAAAAAGCATTGAATTAAAATGCTAATTGAATCTGAAGATATTCACCTGAGACAATTTTGCAATCCTTACGCGGCATGGGATCTTTTTTATCAGCTGACTTTGATTTTGTGCAATGATGAATAGGATAAATGGCTATAAAGTCTTCAAAGCTTTAACAAAAAATAATAGGGCTGATACAATTTAATGACGCATTTAAAACTTATATTTACCTCAGAAACAGGTTTATATCTGCCTTCCATCTTCTTAGTTTTCCCTCCACCAATCACAGGCCTGGATGTCTCCATAGCTTCCTCCTGATTGGCTGCTGACTGAGCAAGCCACGCCCCCATCTCGTCCTCCTGGTCCTCTTCATCCGGTGATTCCTGGACCCTATAGATGTCAGGGGGACTGGTCTCGTGTTGATTGTTCTGGACTTTGGGCTGGGTTTGAAAGGGTATAAACCTGGGGAAAATAATGCAGGGATGCCAGTTAGAATTGATCAGAGGGTCTGAAAATAACCTAGAATGAGCTAGTTTGTACACAAAAAAGCCTAAACTATGGTATGAAAATAACTCGCCAGGGCCTGAATTCAGGCTATTGCCTAAAAAATGGCATCCCTGATAACTAATAATAGATCACTCATTTCATATCCCACTGCTGCCATCCAAAAAAAAAAATCACTTTATTTCATTGATTAATTTCCACATTCCAGTTAAAAACGCAAGCAAATACAAAATAATTTACATTATAAAATACAAGGAATACATTCATAAAGAGACAAACATACAACAACAACAACAAAATTTAAATAGAAAAAAAAGAGATCCGTTTTGATGTGTCAATCATTGTGCAAATTTTTCCTTGTACATCTCTAAATATATGCAGAGCTCATATGTACAATCGTTGTCTCTTTGGAACCAGAATTTATTTTTTTCTTCAAATGTATGCACATGCAAAACCAAATCTCACATAGAATTCAACTCCACATGAGTCAAAATGTGAGCTTGGGTAAAAATGTGCAACTCCTCTTCTACTGTCCACTGCACTGACCTCTACCATCGACCCCAGCATAGAGAGAGGATGGCAAGGGAAGGTACAAAGAACAGTAAAAAAGGTGGTTAATCTCTGATGACATAAAATCACAATCAACCAATGCTCAGGTGATGCGAGGAACGGTCATCAGTTTCCAGAAGGGTGTTAACTCTGCGTAAAATTATGTGAGGTACTGTCCTTCTTCCTCTATAACCACAATTCATAGCATTACACAGAATGAAACAAATGACCTCTAAATATCCCCTGATAATTTAAACAAGGATATGTTCCTCTCCGTCCATAGTATCTCCTGAAGTACACTGTGTTGTGCTCCACAAATGGCTTTGTTACCCATCTTGTAAAGAATGTTTTGTCTGTTTGGAGCCAGAAGGGCATTAACGCTTATAATTTGATACAGTGGTAATGCCCTTATGGCTCTGAACCAACAATTACCCCCTGTATACCAATGAATGCAATGTTTGTGCAAATTTGGATAAAGATTACATAACTTTCATGACATGTATCCAGTATTGGGCTGGCATTTGAATGGGTGGATTACAAAATAATTCTTCACAAATTAAAAATTATCTGCTTATGCCCAGAATGGCTTATTAATGAAAATTAATAAAGTTGATAATGTCTTTCTCAAAAGAAATTTGAGTTGTGTGAACAAGTGATTTAGTATTTGAGGCCCGTTTCATAAAACTTGTTATCTATAAAAAAATGCTAAATTTCTATGACAAATTTGCTCTCAGCCAATCAGATGCCATGATTTCAGTAGCTTTTAACAGTAGCTTGTAAGTTTTATGAACCAGGGCCCTGGTGACAACAGTTTTCACATACCTTCTTCTGTTGAAGACGGTAAGGAATTGCGAGTACAGAACCAGTCCGTCTTCCTGGCCATACTCGTACAGGATCTCATTGAACTGGTCTTTGCTCATGCGAATGTTGAACACCTTCTCTACGGTGTCTTTGAAATCTCGCTGGGTGAGAAGTCCTAGATTGTAGACATCAAGGGATCTAGAAAAGCAAGAACAATGTGTGATGTGTCAGTTGTAAAGCAGTAGTCGCATTATGGAGAGGTCCCAGATAAAAAAAAAATCCAAGTTGAGGGGCTATTGCCCTTTGATACAGCAATCATCCTCAATTACCAAATCCCCCAAATATGACCTTAATCGTAGGTCGAATAATTGCCTTTGCTTACTTGCTTTCTTTGTAGTCGGGTAAAATAACACCTTTACCATTATCATGGCAAAAGCATAAAGAGGCATTATGTCCCTAATCTGCCACTAAAATAACATTTCTTGATTCACCAAGTTTAACATATCATATCATTCATGGAAATAGTTCTTATCATTATGTAAGTTTAAGTGCCTGTTTCAGATTTGGCAAAAATGAACAGCCCAAATTAAAAGTGAACAATTAAAGTTGAATTGGATCTGGAACAAAATCCACAGAAAGGGTTAAACATATTGGCCCGAATTCACAAAGGAGGTTTCAATCTACATTTACATAACCCATGGTCTAAAATTAACGCAAAATAAGCGCGACACAGTCAGAGGTCCAATCTTAGATGCGCGCAAGGCAAGGTACGCTTAATTTGCGCTCATTTTTAAACCATGGTTTAGTTAAACCTTCTTTGTTAATTCGGGGCATTAACCCTATTTAGCCCGGGGGGGGGGGCTTGAGAACCCCCCCCCTCGACATTTTTCGCGATAATTTTTTAACGCAAGAAAATCTTGCACTGAAATTTTGTGACTTTTTTCTTTCGAGTCTTGCGCAACTTTTGAAATTTTTTTTTCGAAAATCGGACCTACCATTACAAAGTCACGTGTCCTTTAGTCTTCACATGTCAGCCCGAAAATCGCTCATTTTTGTGATTTGTGTACAAAACATATGGAAATCTCATTTTTCAAATAAAGAGGTAAAACATTGGTTATTTGGTCTTGTTTAGATTTTAGGTGTTTATTTTGGGGTCAAAATAGTTGAATTATAGTTGGAAATGAAATAAAACAACAAAAACAATAAAATACATAAGTTAAAAAAACAAAGAAATACATAAGAAATTATCAAAACAATAGATAACATAAGGAATAACCCTGGTTTTTCAAATTTTTGTGTTGTATTATTATTCCAAATGGTCTAACAAATATATGTAGTGAGAAAGAATGCTTAAATATGAATAATGTCTGATTTATGGGCAAAAATGTGAATTTAATGACCTTATTTGCATAAATTACCATAAATATGCAAATGAGTGAATTTTTCAAAAAAATTGAAATTACCATAGTATTCTATACACTTCACTAGACATGTATGCAAATTTTCGCGGCGATCGGGCGTTTCACGGCCGAGATCATAGGGGGGGGGCCTGAGAAGCCCCCCCCCGGGCTATGCAGTTTCAAAATAGCCCGGGCTAAATAGGGTTAAGAGGTTACTGGGAATGAACGATTGATAAGTACTTACTTGAACATTCCTAGAAGACTGAGGAAGTCTTTATGGATGAGTTCTACCAGCTTGGCCTCTGCTTCATCCACACACAGATAACCCAGAGGGGTGTTCAGTCGAGTATTGAACCTAGAAGTTACATAATGGCAAAATTAACATTTACTAAATAGGTATTTCTTGTATAATTAGTAAATTACATTACTATCAAACATCCATTTTATTTGCGATTCTGGTGAAGGGTTAAAAAAAAATCTTAAGAAATATCTGTTTAATTTAGCCTATAATTCATTACCATAACCTTTCATGTCCGTACCTTTCCTATTTTAGTTTTGTCTGTTATCGTGTATTTCATCTTTTGCACAAGTTGCCCCTTGAGCATTTGATTTTCAAGTGGATTTTGGCGCCTTGCAAATCTGTATTATTATTCTGAAAATGTTTCGAAATTATACCAGCTAAAGCTCCACCAAACTGAATTATTATACAGTGCATTTCACGGAATAATCCTACCAGGAAGCCACTTTAATACACAGTTCTAAAAAATTGATAAAGAATGACAGATGCTGTCAAAAAGTATTACTGGGGTCCTAATTTTTGTTTACACCACTCAACAACATATCTAGATTTAAACAAAATGATACACAATCACTGATTTCGATTGACGAATAAAGGGAAAGAAAATGAAATTCTCAATTGATTTTTATTCATCATCATCATCATGTGACGGCCAAAGCTGAGATGGGGTTCACTCTGCAAATGCCTCTTGTTCTTACCTATCGTGATCTTAGGGAGTTTTCTATCTCAAGATCTGTTTTAATAATGTAAACTCACTTGTGACTAGAGTCCATGATAATCCTATGGGCAATACCGTTAGCTGATCTCATCATATACTTCAGAAGAAAGTCCCTGTACATCACTCGACCATCTTTTCTTCTCAATCCACATCTACAAATAAAATAAGAAATCATTGCAATTATCAAAAATACATATTATTGGGTATTTATTGCATACAGGTATATGCTGAAACAGTGAGTAAAGTATGGCATGGCATTACCTTTGTCAACCTGTCCTTTAAATCAATGATACTATTCATACAATTCATTTCAGGCACTTTCTTTTCTTTACGGCCCCTGAAAGTGAGCCTCGCATTCAAAGATTCAAAGTTTGAGTAATTAGTAACTTCATGACTGCTTGATAGAAGTATCTTCAATTTTATTATTTAGTTATGCTATAAACTCGGCTCTCAATAATGACTACTGCTACAGGTACCTCTATCATCCATTCCTGCTGCTACCACTGCTGTCCCTGCTTGCTTCTACTGCTCATCCCACCACCACCACCACCATCACCACCACCATCACCACCACCACCACCACCACCACCACCACCACCACCACCACCTTCACCGCCACCACCACCACCAATACTACTACTACTACTACTACTACTACTACTACTACTACTACTACTACTACTACTACTACTACTATACTACTAACACCACCACCACCACCACCACCACCACCACCACCACCACCACCACCACCACCACTACCACTGCCACCATTACTACCACTACTAAAATACATCAATGAAATCTAGAATGTATCTTACCTTTCCATCATCATCTCTGCATCCACATACTGCATCTTGATCCCATAGTCACACAGAACCTTCTTGAACTGTTCTATACCAAGGAGACCATTCCCTGTGTTATCTGCCATCTGGAATGAAGACATTAGTTTGTCGAAGGGTTGCTCCAGCTGAAAAGAAACAGAAAAGAAATAATTTGTTAACGAATGATACATATATGATGAATTATTGTCAATCAATAATACATTGACAGGTGTACTGTAAATTGTCTGCCTGTCAGAACCAAAGATGGTGGGTCCGAATCCAACGCAGATGACTGAAGCCTGCATTGTGTGTTAACGTGCCCCTTCTGTTTATGTATGAAGGCTATGTCACAGTGGAAAACACTCAGTTCCTCAGACAGAACGTTAAATGTAGGCCCCGTGTAGGGGAGAATCACTACCTTTGCACAATAAGAACCCACTCCACAATTCCTATAAGATCAAGTATGGAAAATCCTGACATTTCAAAACCAAAGACAAAATTACTGCTGGAATCGAAAATGCAAAATCAACCTACTTTTCTTATGATGAAACTGACGACATCAGCTGACAGTGCTCTTGCAGGACCCATTCGACTGTTTGATTGTCTGCCATTAGAGGGCGGTGTTGGGATCCTTGGTGATTCAGGAAAGTCCAACTCTTCTTCCTCTTGGATCCTTGGCTGCAGAGGAAGAAGAAAAAAAAAGAGTTGATGTAAATAAGAGGTTTAAAGATGCATAGTAGTGGGATCTCATGGGGAAATCGACACCATTCTAGTGTTTATCCAATAACAGGAGTTAATATTGCCAATCACCAGGCTTAGCCGTCATTTTTACGACCAACAAGCCTTGTGTAATGCTCTGCATTTTCCATCAATTGCCCCATATGGAAAAGTCATTATTTTACATTTCCGTCACCCAAAGACTCTCCAAGAGACTAGGGGGTATGTCTTGATGGGACCACATGTTTGCTGTGTGCAAGACTTGTAGTGTGGCAAATTATGACCTACTGCAAATGAAAAGTGTGAACCATTTCAAACTTAAATTATTTGCATCATACAAATCCAATCCAAACTGGGCAAAGCTTTTCTTAAAACCACATACAATCACATATTATGGACTACAGTTTGATATTAAGAGGTGTTTTTACTGACAAAATGCAATCAAATGACCAAACTGTTCTTAATTCAATTCAATTATATTGTGTTTTGCTTTGTCAATATGGTTTAAAGATAAACTTGAGTTGTGGTAAAAAAAGAAAATGAATTCTCACAGAATCAAACGAAACTTAAACTGAATGTTCAAGATTACAAATAAATGTCATTTGCCAAACAATTTTGGTAGAAAAAGTATACTGGCTGAGTAATGAGCAAAGAAAGATAAGGACATCAAGGTAAGTAGCCCTGACACCATTTGTGTAGTCCCATATTCACCTTTCTATGTACAGTGCTTGTTACTTTACCAAGACTGGGCCAAATTTGTTATGATTTTGATGACTCCAGAATCTTGCAGTACACACCAATACATACATGCTACATGATCAACTTTATCTGATCCATTCCACACCTTTTCTTTCACAATGCAATCGAATGACCAGTACTCAACTTTATCTTTAATTGTTACAAATTAAACTCACTGTTGAAGGCAACTGAGAGTATTTCTGTCGTCTACTTGGGGGCGCTGTTCTAGCTCGTGGGTTATAGCGACCATTGCCATCTAATCCAAGTTGTATGAAGAACCATGCACTATCTAAGGCTCCTGTATTCTCAATGTCATACCTAAGAAAAAGAGACAATATCCAAATTAGTATAATTGGTATAATAGAAAGAATGATAAAGTTAATGAAATAATGCCTCCCCCCCCCCCCAAAAAAAAAGAATAAATAGTTTTAAAAAATGATATAATAATAATAATAATATGAATGTTTATATAGCGCCAGTATCCACCAGGATCGACGCTGTTCATATTACAATCACAATATGACAATATTTTTTTTTAAACTCAGTTGGGAACTACAATATACATGGAACATAAAAGCATATAGAAAATGTAAATGGAGAGAAGACCCTCTGAAAATTAAATGCATAAAGGGATAATTATTGATGAGCAATCTACTTAGATGTTTTAGAAGGTCTATAGTATACCCAAGAAAGGACAGTTACTTTCATTGTGAGGTTTATCAGAAAGAAATGTATTTCATGCCCGATTTGTTAATTGAAGATTCAAAGACCATCTGTACTAGTTTATAGGAGGGATTAGACCACCCTGCAAGGACACTGGACAGGTGGTTATCTCATCAACTCGGCTCTCAATTAACATAAGAAAAAGTGGATCATGGGGGAACGATGGTCACCGATTAGGCATTGTTTTCTATATAGAGGGAGCAAGTAGCTACAAGTAGTACAGTGGGGCTTTAAGCATATTGAAATAAAAGTTCACATATGAAACTCCATTTTTGACAACTGAACTATAATGTTAGGTACACAGAGAAGGGGTACAGTGATCCACTAGTCTTTTCCTCATAGCGTGGGTTCATATCCCACCGCTGTCACCAAAACATTAACCCCCTGCAGGGTTTGCAACCCACAGCACAGCACAAATTATGGAGAGGCAATCTGTCCATAAAAGTTATAGCTGCCCATTTAAAGCGGGACTGCACTACTTGAAACTACTTAGGCCCTCTATACAGCCAACATTGCCTAAGAGGTACCCGTTGATCCCCCATGGTCCCCTTTTCCGTATGTTAATTGAGAGCTGATTTGATTAGATAGCCACCTGCCAGTGACCACGCAGGGAGGTCTAATCTCTCCTGGCCAAACTAGTGCAGATAGGCTTTAATGCGTTACTGACTCAAAAAGGTGATGGCAAAGAAGATTTGGAGTTAAAATGACAGTGAATGAATACCATGACTAACCACATGAGGGTTGCATGACGCAGAGTAGAGTGTAATGTCAAGAAGAATATCTACCTAAGTAGTGCAGTCCCGCTTTAAATTAAGTCAGAAACTGACCTTGTATTCTGAGTAACATTGAATTTACCTTCCAAACCTTTTTGACCCCTCCAATTTTAAATTATTTCATACATGTTTTTGTAGTTTTTTGTCTATATATTGTGTTTATCGCTGTATTTTGTGATATCTTTAACTAATATATACTCATTAATATAAATTATAATATTCAGGGGAACTTTTTTAAACAAGGCCACCATGTGCTTTTCCTTTGTTCTCCTATTTCATCTGAAGTTATTGTATAAACTAAACATTCTTTGTATGTATATATACTTGTATGTTTATTTGCATTTGCTGTGTTTTTTATGAAAATGAAATGAATAAACGAATAAAAGAACGAACCTAGACCATAATTTTGTCATCTCCTCCTCATCAAGATGCCCTCCTAAGAGAGCCAAACACTCCTGAAGCTGAAGACCGAGAACTGTTCCTCCTGGTTCAAAGCACGCCGGTGCAAGGTACTTCCTAATGTCAAAATCACTGGAAAAATAAAAGAGAATATAAGAAGTCAGGAATAATACACACAACTATATTTACAATGCATAACTATAAAATGTACATTCAAAGATATCAAGATGGGGTAAAAGTGCATTATTTTGTTGCCGCAGTATTACCATGACCTTAAATCCATACTTCTAAAAACAATTGTAATTTTAAAGATGCAAAAAGCATAAGAGTTCTAATGAAATTTCAATGACAAATAATATTGAATATGTAAATATATATATAGCACATGAAGCTGTTACCATTTAAAACAAAAAACAAAGGTGATGTGTGTAGTGCATCAGAATTCATGCAGAGCATTATAAGCTATACTGTTACTCTTTCCAAGGTCAAAAGGACTACTTGTAAAGACTACTAAAAGACAATGTGATTGACTTGTCATTACCTGACATGCAATCAGAGTAATAAATGTACTCCCTGAGATAATAGGGACTTTTTGATTTGCACGTTCACTAGTGGACTGCTATGTATGCACTCATTTTGTAAGCAGTGCGCATGCGCATCGAGGAACTCATCAATCGTAGCAGCTCAAACGCGTTCACCCTAGTTTTGCCGTTGGTCGATCTTAAGCTAGTTGATCAAATTTCACGCGAGCGTGAACATATGCATGACGTCACTGAGCAAGCATTGTCACGTAAAATCAAAAAGGTTCCGAACAACAGTCAGCGTGCCATGCAATCCTGCTTCGAAAATTACTGCATACGTAGTAGTCCACTAGTGAACGTGCAAATCGACGAGTCCCTAATGCAGCCCATGTCAAAAATCTTTATTTCATTATTACCTGTGCTTGCATTTCTCTTTCAGCAATGCATTTCCGTATACTGCAGTACATTTCTGATGAGGAAGAGCCCTGTCTTTATCTCTCAGGTGCTCCTCGGGGTGTAACTTGCGCCTCTCGGCCGCCACTCTCTTTTTGGCAACGGGACTCAACCACTCCCGCTGAACAACCTGATATGAAAGACAATTGCAGAAGTTTTATCAATGCAATGCAGTTGTGTATATAGTAAAACAAAAATCTTTGTGTGTCTACCGGTATTGAGAGCTATCTAGGCAATAACTTGTAGAGGTGCTGTGGTCTAGTGGATAAGTCACCTGACTGCAGATCACAAAGTACAGGGTTCAAATCCTAGCCCTGCACTAACGTCCTTTGACAAGATGTCAATCTACATTTGCCACTCTCCACCAAGGTAGTTTGCTCAACATTGTGAGCATCTATAAAATTACGCCTGGCTAGATTGCTCCCCAGGAAGTGGAGAATGTGCATAAATTGTGTGCGGGAAACCCTGAATATTATTATTACATACATGTATGAACTTTGTGAAATGACATAGATTTATACCCTTCTGGCTCTCAGCTGAGAGAGAGGGTACAAGAACAAGGACTATGGATTCACCATAGGAGTTACAATGTGTATTCTTATATTGGAAATTTGTTATCTTCCAAACATAGTTATACATCATGTACATACATTGTATGCACTCTTGTAATTTGTCTTGTTTCGTTTGGAGCCAGAAGGGCGTTGACTCATATAAACTCTACTCACAGAGTTAATACCCTTCTGGCTCCAAAAAGACAAAATCACTGTAGAGAATTTAGTTGAAACTGTATTAGACTGTTAGGACGCCATGTGTAGTGTGTACATGTATGAATAGAATCTCTAGTGTACTTTAATTCAAGTTAATATCATCAAAAGAAGAAAAAATGAACTTACCTCTGTATCTCTAAAGCAGGCAATAAAATCATCAAATGTAAGAGTGTCATCTTTCTCCAGCCCAAGTCTGTAGAAGAAAAGAAGTATTTGATTATATAATTGTTGAGCAATTAAAACCATCAGAAAAGTGAAATGTACAGTACAAACGTTATCTTCTTATTGTCTCGGAGAGCATGGCATATTAGGGTTCATGTTGCTGCAGGTACATTGTATTAAATATCAATTCTAATTTACTACAACCCACATACTTAATAAGAGGTTATGTTTAGGAAACTGTATAAAACATAGCCCCAGTTATATAAGCAAATTCACAAGATTTAAACTAACTAAAATAGACTTGATATTGTACAGTTTCGCAACCGTATGTAGTCTCGATATGTAATAGTTAATCCAACAATGCTATGCACCATGAACCATTTTTATTGGAAAATGAATATCATTCAGCTTTACAGGCTGCCATGTTTAGTCATTCAATCAGTAATTTTAAAGCCAGTCTGCACTAATTTGGCAAGGGGGGGGTTAGACCTCCTTGCAAGGTCACTGACAGGTGATTTTTCTCATCAAATCAGCTCTCGATTAACAGAAGAAAAAGAGGATCATGGGGGACCAACAGACACCGATTAGGCAATGTTTGCTATATAGAGGGAGCATGTAGCTATAAGTAGTGCAGTGGGGATTTAAAGTCTTACCTGTGCAAAAGCCTTGCTACGTCTTCATGAGTGATGTAACCAATGAGAGGGTAGAGAATCTGACCCATTGCACTCTTTGACACGCGACCTTTGCCCTGAGGGTCATGACCTTTGAACATCTGACGAAGGCCATGGAAACCTGAGACAAGTTTGACCCGTAGCACCTGAATCAGCTGTGAAAAATGAAATCAAAGAGCGATATTGCATCATTAAAGGGAAATCCAACCTTAATAACAAACAACTCTAAAAGAAAGCAGAAAGATCAGCGAAGCAGGCTGTGAAGGTTAGAAATAAATCTGACAAAAATAAGAAAGTTATGATTTTTAGAATTGTAGTCACTATACATATGGGAACTTCAGATAGGCTGAATTGGTAATGTCACTAAAACTGTCGGTGTATTCATAAAGAAAGATATTTACTTTCAACATGCCCATGTCCATGAAACAAATGCTATGTACTTTCTTTCCAACATTAACTGTTGTTTAAAGCTTTTAACAATCATCTTTCTAAAAAGTTTCTAAAAAGTTTGTGAAGTTTACTCCTCATTGCTACATTATGTACACATGATACAGATACATGTCCAATCTCCAGTTTTACAATTGTTTTTACATTTGTATTGGGCCCATCTTAAAAAAGTGTTGGATACATTACGTTTTCAAAAATATTTATTTTTAAAATCCTTGCAGAAATGTGTGTCTCAAATGACATCTTCTTTCACATTATGATAATATTTAAATGAAATGTTGCCATAAACTTTAGAGGACTGGACAATTGTAAAGTTGAAAAAGAGACATAAAAACATGGTGAGCATTCCCATAGCAATGTTGCCTGAGGATATTTGCATGCTCCTCTTACGAGTCGTCCTCACTGCTGCTCATGAAACCAGTATAAATACCATTCATCCTCCTTCAGACAGCGCAGAAGGCTCACAAAGCATTTTAAGACCACCCTTTTCAATGTGGGAAGAAAGCTTTTATTGACCGTTCTGTCTTATGAATAGCATAGCACGACCCAATTAATTGTTTGGCATTTATTGATTTTTGTCTCTCCTCCACAATTCCCCTTGAGGTCCAGTGGGTGGCATATACTCGAGAATAAAATGGCATATGATTTTGTTGCCTACTTGTCTACAACTGTATCAGAGACGATCATTTCATTTCTCTTTGTTTAATACAACCCACTGTTAATTAAATTAATGTCTTGTTTAGAACTTTCAACATTTTAAGACAAAACCTATCTAATTTGCTTGATATCATGCACTAGATTTACATGAAACATCAAATGGATTGTATAATCACACCTCACAAATTCAAACAATTTTATATCACTTCTTGCATTTATGTGGAATTTTAATTCATTAATTGATTTTCTACCGTGGTTTTATTGCAATAGTGTGGCCTTGTACATGGTCCCTCCTCGTTCAAGGGCATATACATGTAATGTAATTAAATTCACTCATAGTACACTCAGCAGACAAACATAGCTTGTTCTGGAAGATAATCGTGGGCTCCAGTTTTTATCTCACTCATTCATGTTTAGCAATCGTATCAAATATATTAATTTCCGTTAAGTAGGCCCACTATACAAATATAATATTTTGTGTTCATGCAATTTTCAAGTACTGTAATTAACTTATATTTATCCCAGCTTGTAATATCAAGCCATTAGCAATTAATGACAGTTTTCAAGTGTTCTGGTCGAGCAAAGTGCAATGTACGAAATTTTAACATAAACTTTTGCAAAGTTCTTGGGAAGAGTCAAATAAAACTGTCATGCATATTAAAGGTCAATTCAGTGACAGTTCCCCACTAACGCGTATCCTGTTAATGATCTCAGACTTTTTAGTTTTATGAGACAAACTGCAGTACTGCCCTATAAAGCAGATGTTGTAACTTAATCAGTTTTCCTAACCGGGGCAGTCAGAATATATTAATGTAAACATATCTGACCAGAGGTCTACCCCCCCCCCCCCCCCCCAAAAAAAAAGGAAATCAAATACCCATTGGTCAAAGTCACACCATTTTCAATTTATTATTTTTTGCACTTCTTTTTTCTCAAAACATTTACCCCCTAAACATAACAAGGTCTTATACCACAATTCAAGGCTGCACAAAGTCCAGGCTAAGGATAGGAAAAAAAGGGTACCCTAAATCTGTGTTAATAAACTAAACATTTTCCTTTTCAGGACTCCTCAAACCTCTCTCTCTCTCACACACATGGTGCAACCGCAAACCTACTGTATAACATTTTCCTTGTTGTTTAATAGCCTATTTAACACCCTAGATGCATCAACCACCTTAACCAGCAATTTTTTTTCTCATTTTACTTTGGTTAGGCATGTACTGTATGCAGCAATATATTTGACTGTCCCCCTCCCCCTGCCCACTCCCCTCCACTGTTCTTCGGGTACTAACCTCATCTGG
>JAVYIG010016713.1:0-29782 GCA_035222895.1 Strongylocentrotus droebachiensis | reverse complement strand
GCTGGAGATTCTCTGAAAGGAAGAATTCATCATATCATTAGAGTTGTTCTACCTTCTGCATGTAAATGTAGATATAAATTATTCATGTGATGTCCACCGTTTATTCCCTTAGACTCACAATGAAGGCGATGAAGTCTCCATTCGGCATTTACCTCAACACAAACAAACGTAAGCGCCGCTGTTATTATTCCCTTGTACTGCCATGATTTGCAGACACATGTACTTCCAGTTGTAAATGCACGTTAATATGCTTGGTCGATGTGGTGTCTCACACGCAGTCAAATATTTGCTGTTCGTATAAAGTGCCTGAGAGAGTATAAGTGCACTGAGTTGTTCTTAAAGTCCTTCGTAAAGTTACAAACAACTAGGCAGTTTCATAAAAATTTGAGTTGTTTGTAAGTGCAACAAGTCATGCGTAACTTCAGACTGACTTTATCAACTTACGATCGACTGCATGAACTTACGAACAACTCTTTATGAAACACCCCCCCCCCCCTGGTCTGTTAACCCTTTGAGTGCGAGCCCGCGCACAGCGATTGTTTACCCTGTGACGGAGCGATTTCGGTTACATCGCCAGTAATGGAAAATTTGGCGGTGCTTTCTACTTTCGCCTACCATTGCGCCTCATTCAGTCATTTTCGTGATTTTTAGTCAATGTAAAAATGAAAGATCAGACTTTTTTCTTTCTAAAAATATAAGTTTTGTTCTTCAATACGAAAAATAAGGTATGTTATTTTTGAGGGAAATTGCCGTCTTATTTTGCTGAAGCTTCACGTCTTTCCTTTTCAATACACTCACAATACAAAATGCGCAAGCACCTCCGCACGCGCAGATCGGTCGATACCTCCATTCATTTCTCTATTGTCAATGACAATAATTGTCTTCTGCTAAAGCTCGGCCAATTATCCTACATCCTCTTCTTTCAAAACAGTAATCTTCCAGAGTAGATACTTCTTTACATTCGTTTGTTCCTCTAAGGGTAGGGTCCTGAGATAAGCTGAGATAAGTGTTTCATAAAAGAGGAGGTCCATACATGAATGATTCGCTAAATTGGTCAAGTTGATGAAATGAAAAGGCACTGGTAATTATAGGGGAGAAGAATTACCAACTCCTTTTATCAATGCATACCTTTATACTTGCACAGTTTAGAGTAAGGTCGGTTATTTGTAGCCAAGTGAAACACGGCGAATCACAAATTTAATTTAAAACGAATAGGTCTTTATGAATAGGACTACTATAGGCCTAATAATATTATTATATGAATAACTACAATACATCTATCGAAATGTGGGAAAAAACGCCCTCTCATATTGACCAGCGAAAATGATCCAATCACCGATGGAAAATCGCAATATAATCATCTTCACCAACCAAACCAATAATCCAAAGCCTTGAATCAAGGCAAGAATGTAGAGCGGACGCGCGCGTACGCGTCCGTCTCCAGCTGTACGGTTATTACGATCCGAACACTAACTTAGGGTAAAGTTGAAATTATATCACCTTTTTCTCGATTTTTTTCCACGTAACTTAATTATTTTTTTAATAGATGAGATGAATGAATATATCTAAATAATACTTCAAAGAACTTTAGCTCATAATAGCTAATAATAAGCTGGAAAACTTTGTCAATAAATAAGGGATTCATCTCGGCTTCTGTAGAAGCCCGTCGTCACAGACTTAACAACTCGCTTGGCTTCTGTAGAAGCCCGTCGTCTCCAAAGTGTTAAGTATTTGTAAAGTTTTTCAGTTTTGGAACGGTATGTATGGAACTACGACTATGCTAGTACAGTCAAACCTGCTTTAGTGACCACCTGTCTACAAAGACCACATTTTTGAATCCCTTGAAAATAGTTTCTCATTGAAACATGTACTAAAGGAACCTGTCTACAATCACTTTTTGTGTTTCTCTTGGGCGGTTGCTATAGACAGGTTTGACTGTACTTTAGGCATGTAGTGCATGCGGTGAATAGACAGGAAGCTATTGTGTGTGTTTGTCAAAATATCCTGGATGCATCATGGGCCTGTTGTATGATATGGGATATGGAGGATGTGGAGAATTAAAGGAAGCTAGTATGTTTGAAAAAAATATCCCTGATGTCATTAACGCGACGCATTAGAGGGACTTTGTAACATTGTTCAGATGAGAGATAGTGGTGCTAAGGTAGTGACTTCAATGCCAGATGTACAATTAAAGATAATCTGAAAATTTGAGTGAAAACGGATCATTATTCATGGTACAAATTGGGAAAAACTGATCTGATCGATTCCTTAATTCTCCCAACTATATTATTCTACTTCTATTCTGCTACTTGTCAAAGCCTGTTCAGCATCAAGACAAGGACAATTTGATTACATTTTAGGTGAATGTAAATCGTCACAAAGCAATCAAATGGCTCTACATTCCATTCCAGACAGTTAAGTGTTGACAGATTTTTATAGCCTGTTTTATGTATTTTTCTCATGGAAAAACGGTTGGGAAAATTCAAAAATGGTTGGGAGAATTTACTGTTTATCACTGTTAGAGGGTGCCTCACATCGACGCCTTCAAAGAAAACCATAGACATCTTTGTGGTTTGAGAATTTGTTCAGGATTTTTTGCATGTCAGAGGGTTAGTATAGTAGAAGGAATATGGTAAGTAACATTTTATACAAAAATTAAGCAATTTTTTTCATCAACCTTCAACAATGTTACCGAGTCACTTTAAAGGAAGATAGTATGTTTGAAAAAATATCCCTGATGTCAATAACGCGAAGCATTATGGTTCTGTTTTACCCTATTTGCGATATGGAGAATTAAAGGGAGTGTAGCCAGATGAGACTATGTGTCTTTCCCGTGGCTTGACTCGGGCCTATCTGGTATGATACGACTACGGACCTTAGCCCGCAGCAATCATATGCGTGCAACTTACCGAAGTGTGAGGAGAACTTCGGTCTGTTTCGCGAACGCTGACCATGTACATGTAGAGATTATGTTGCTGACTACCGTTAATCAAGTCCATTCATTTACGTGCAGTTGTCCAAAAGAAGTTGTAGATGGCGTTAACCAGTATTTGCCAAGCTACAATCCCTTTAATATAAACCGTATGTGTACATACCTTTGTACTTGGTAGAGCACTATCTCTGCACCTTGGTTAGACGGTCCCCTGGGCTGATGACGGAGCACAACAACGTATATCACACTGTACCTGATTATCATACAATGATTAATAGACAATAAAGACACAATAAAAGACTAATAATCACAAAAAGAAATTCAATAATGATAGTGGAAATTGTACCATGTCTATTAAAGTCTGCACTATAAGCGCCTTTGGGAAAGATGGATCATCGACATACCTATTGGTGTAAGTAAAATGATTTTCAATTCTCTAATAAGTTTCCAGTACAACCAATCCCAAGAGCTAATCAGAATTCCGAAAGGCACTTCTTCAATATCGATTATCGTTGACAATCCTTAGATAGACATGTTCTTCCTAGGGAAAAGAAAAGTCATGCTCATGCAGCATGGATATTCCTTATACACTAGCCATGAGGACAATCCATGTTTAAATTCTGATGAAAAGTTATCAAAAGTAGATAAAAATATGATGTCAATACTCTGCAAAGCAACCATGCATGAAGGCAATCCAAGCAATGCTGACTGACCAGAGGGGTGTTTCACAATGACTAAGATCGACTTTAAGTTTGACTTAACTATGGCAGGCCGTTCATCCCAATAGTTTCTCTCACCATTTACTGGCATTGGTCTCTCAAGGGACATACAAATCATGGTAATACATCTACAGAATATACATTCTTTGATAATTCATTATTGAAGGAAAAAATATCATCTAAAGATCACAATGGTGAGAGCAAACAGTGGCATGAACGGCCTGCCATAGTTAAGTCCAACTTAAAATTGATCTTAGTCTTTGTGAAACACTCCCCGCCCCCCCCCCCCCCCCCCAGAAGTTGGTTTTCCAGCACATTTGTCACTATATCAGCATTGACAGTCAAGTCAATGTCATCTATATTCAATAACATACAGTAATTTGTTTCTGATGGAAGCATAACCTGATAGTAAGGCACATTGATTGACATATGGATGTACATCTAGAAAGATGGAATGCACTTACAAGATAGCTATTGTGACATCCCTCTCCAGGAGACATAGTTTAGGAGGCTTGGGAATGACGGGAAGATCTACTTCAAACTTTGGCAGCTTGGTAACATTACCTGTCTGCAAACATAGAATAAACAACAATGGAAAAAATCTATCTCTAAAGGCATCATACTAAAGATAGTAATTCTGGTAGAACCTAGACCCAAGCTCCGGATATCTAGGCACTGTAGTATAATAATGCACGTTTTTTGTAACCTTTTCTTAGTCATGGCAACCTGTTAAGGGATAGTTGAGTTCTTG
Source organism: Strongylocentrotus droebachiensis (assembly GCA_035222895.1). Lineage (NCBI taxonomy): Eukaryota > Metazoa > Echinodermata > Echinoidea > Camarodonta > Strongylocentrotidae > Strongylocentrotus > Strongylocentrotus droebachiensis. Next base: position 25,380 of record JAVYIG010016713.1, on the reverse strand, counting down.
TTAAAGACCACAAATGCCTGCAAAGTGCAAAATGCCTTTATTGCTCTTATTCTTATTTATGACATTTCTAGTGCCCTTTTAGGAGTAAAATTTAGTCAATACCATCATACCGATTCAGCTCTTCTTTCAAAGAAATATGGTGACCGTTACTTAATTAATAATAACAATACATGGGCCGGCTGGTTGTGCGTATTATAACCAACACAAAAAAAGCCAACAAAAAGCCAACATCGGTATTGGCTGCAATAATACGTATAAGGCGCTATTTCTTTTTTTCAACGGCTGGTTCAAATTCTCGAATTAATGTGGGGCACCACAAATATTAGAAATCATTATATTTATGGATATTTCAGGCGTCTCTGAACCGATATTGATCTAACAAAGATGATTTTGTCATTCAAATTGTATGTTCTCTCAAATTTGTCTCACAAAAAAAATATTTTGTGTAGCACCCTCTGCAACAAAACTTGACTATCCCTTTAAGAAATAAAAAGTTTTGCGTCACCACAATCCCAAATTAATTGGCAGAAGATTAATTTTGCATCTCTCTGACACTTGTCACGTGCCACGTACACTTGAGCACAATTGTTTCTAACTTTTGCAAGCGAGCGAATAAATAATGATGACACTTTTAATATAACAACAAATTTACTTTATAATGGTTTCCCTAGAAAAAATTAAAGAATTAAGTGTGCAGGCACCTCACTGGCGAATACATGAATACAAACATCATTATGTACAGTCAATTTGATGCATTGATATGGAGGTATTCAGGCACTTCGCTGCCAGAAATAATAAGTTTTCTAAAGGTTTTGAGCGAGTGAAGCAAGCAAAGAAGAAAGATACTTTATAATCTTTAAAATACTGATCCCTCTTGAAATTACATACTCTAGCGGTTTCTGATATTTGGTTTCTACGAATCAACGTTATTCCAAAATAATGATTTTTCAAAATATATTATCAAATTTCTCTCGCAGCACCCTGGTAAAAAAAAGCTGGTATAATATTGAATACCAACAAGTATGCAGACAAATTATTGGTGACATAACTTTTGCTCTGGACTCAAAGATGTAGGAAGGATTATAGATGCAATTGGATTTGAAGTAAGGTTAATGATTAGGGTTGGGGAAAGTGTCTGTTCAAGGGTTAAAGTTACAAATTCAGGTAGTTTAGAACGTAGACCATGGATGGATTGTTACAGAAACATGTGTTGTTTCATTAGGCCTAAGCAACTTCAGGTGCGAAAAAGAGTCAGAATTTTTGTTCTCCCTCTTTGGGCTGATATTTCTCAGTTTTGAATGCTTTAATTTTTTTTTCTCCAAAAATAGTTTTTAAAAAAAAGCCGTCCATAGATTTCAAAATGTTTGGGTCCGTCGCAAAGGGCAATACAACATTTTCTTTTTTTAGGCCTTATGTGTACTTACCTTAAAATGTATAGGTGTCAGTACATTACCAAGCGTTGAGGATGAAACTAGTAGTAATGAGCTGTCATTCTGAAATAGGAAGAAGGAAGCAGAGCATGACAGGCAGTGCATTTCATGTACAGGGGATGCATCTTGGTACCACAGCTTGGAGGGGGGGGGGGGGGGGGGGGGTGTTTCACAAAGACTAAGATCGAATTTAAGTTGGACTTAATAATGGCAGGCTGTTCATGCCACTGTTTGCTTATACCATTCACTGGCATTGGTCTCTCAAGGGACATATAAATCATGGTAAAAAATCTACAGAATGTACGTGTTTTGATAGTTCATCATTGAAGGAAAAATCTTATCTAAATATCATGATTTAGAGACCAATAGTAATAGTAACCAGTGGCATGAATGGCCTGCCATAGTTAAGTCCAACTTCAAGTCAATCTTAGTCTTTGTGAAACACCCCCCCCCCCCCCCCCCCTCCTGAAATATTAAGTGTATTGTATTAATTTTTGTAATAGAATTTTTACGAAATCAAAATGAAAGGGGGGAACCTACAAGATTTCAGAACAAATTACATCACACAAAATAAATTCCAAACATTAGTGTTTGCACAGATGAACTTTTAAAAAGTACAATACATGTGTGCGCACAGGTACACTATGAACGTATTTGCTGTATCATAATATACAGTCACAAACCAAAGACTCGTAACAATTCTTACTTTATTATGACAATTATTATTTTAATACATTGTTATTTAGGTCACAATAAAAAAATGTAAGAGATTATCACCAGGATCTAAACCCTAGGGGGGTCACTCTCATACACAAATGTTACCCACTTGTGTCCATCAACTAAGCCTGAGTCATTACGGTTTTTGTGCTAAACGGATAACCGTTAAAAGTATACGGGCGGTTTTGTTTAACCGTTTAATAATAATCTGAAAAAGTGAAAATACAGTATTTGTAATAGTGATGTAGCTCGGAACCCTGCTGGTCTTCAGACTGTCAGGCTGAGCATTCCAGCCGGACTATGGTACAAATTGGGTCATCCTGATAAACAGAGACCAGTAATGAACAACATAAAACATGTCTTATTATTCCTCATCTGAATCTGATATCATGATTAACCTTGCAAACTTGCAAAGTTACTCTGTGAAGACAGCTTGATCTGTGACGTGTTTATATATGCCTTTGCAATGCAATGTTTGCATGTGGTCAGGGAGAGAGCTCCCTTCATGCAGGGACATGTCTAGCATGTCCCTGCTACATGTATCATTGCCATATGAAATTATGTGGAAGTGTGTATCACACACACCTAAGACACACCCTGCAATGAGCTGATCCAAGTTAGTGACCAATCAGGAAGGTTCTCTAGCTATGTGGGTGGAGTTTGATACCAGCATAAATTACAGGTTGGTGACCGCGCGTGCTCTCACTGTACCCAGTTCAGTGGGAGGTCAAGAAGCCACGCCCACATGTGTGCTTGTGATAAGCATGCGTACATGTACAGTGTATTTGGGCGCCGGAGGTTTGTGAGTACATGTGTGTGTGACTGAGAGAGCATGCATGGACCAGGCATGCAGGGACATGAGAGAGTGCAGTAATAAGAAAAGGTACATGAGCGATGAACATAAAGAGGGTGAGAAAAGAGATAAGGGGGCTGGTTGTTTTATTGTTTACAAATTCATTCATGGAGATTACTGCTGCCAGAAAGCTGGCGCGCAGCGGCCAGGGTGTAACATTACACTGTGGTTTCTTTGATTATCTTTATCACTGGCTATTAGCACATTCCAAAATGTATAAAAATAACGGTTAAACGGAGCAAGAAATGCCAAACGGTTTTGATGAATGCGGTCGGATAACCGTCGGTTAAACGGATTGACTCAGGCCTACCATCAACCTCTGAAATGGACCCTTATGGCCTATCACACTTTTTCTAATGACTCCTTTTTTAAGAAAGCGTTGAAACCTGTGAATCTGAAAAGGTACCCTTTTATTTGGTTTTGTGCGATCAGTGCTTGAAAAACACGCCTTTTTAAGGAAAATGTTGACGCCGTATAACTAAAAAAGACTCTGTTTTGACGCTTTTTCTGGACGCGGGTGCGTAGCCAGTCATGTTGGGAGTGACCCCCCTGGGATCTAAACCACTACGATACCTACCATAAATGTGAACCAGTTGATGCCTATACTAATAGTCTTCAACGACCTCAAAGTCTTCTTCTCCGCCGTCACCTGATAAAGCTCCAACCCATGGTCTGTGATGAAGATAATCTCATTCCCACTAATCCAGTTAAAGCCGTTGATCTTGGTATTCTTGCCCTGGGTGGTGATAAAGTCAATTCCAAAAATTAAAGGTTAACGCAAAGTTTTGGGAAATATTGAAAGTTAGATGAAAAGTTATTCTTTAAAATTTTGATATATTTGGATGCCCCTGTGGATGTATTATACACACTAAAAAAATTCAGCCCCTGAAACACTTCTGCTTTAAATGTCAAATATTTCAAAAAGCGCCTAAGGCCATTCCATGGTACAATGTACATGTAGCTGCAATCATGAACATTTCAGAATATGCAGTGCTAATATATAATTTCCAAACGGGAATAGCAAATCAGTCAATTGTAGTCAAGAAACATTGTTTTAAAGCTGAAGTAATATCAGTCTTGAGAGGGAGCTATACAACATAAGTTTATTGTTTACAATTTCATCACTTTAGACTCAATGTCAACCGCGACAACGATCATTGAATATTCTTAAATCGCATTTGCTTCCAATATGTTCATTTGAACAGAATTCATGACCCCATACCAAAACTTTGTATTACCTTTAACATTTCTAATGAATTTCAATTTTGAATAAAGAATGTTATAGACAATTTAGTAAAAACCTAAAATGAATGAGGTACTTTTACAACAGGTGAATATCCTAGCAACCATTCATCAAATTTATGAAATATTTTATGTAGGTCTGTTACGGAATGGCATACAAGGTAATTTTGGGGGTCACTCCGTTAAAAAAAAAACATTCAAATTTCAAAATTATGAGTTTGATGAATGGTTGATCATAGGAAACTTGACTGTTGTGAAAATACTGTACCTCATACATAAAATATAATTAATTTGCATGTTATCCGTAAAATGTCTATAACATTCTTTTTATTTAAATTGCAGATTCTTTGGAAATGCCATTCCATAATGCGTTGAATCTACTATAAACTAACAAACAACTAAGGTGGCACAACAAAATGCCTCCTGAAGGCAAAATGAGTAAATTTAGAAAATTATTATTTCATATGGAGCCGGAAAATCTCAACTAGGCTTAAAGTTACCTAAACTTACATTCAGATATATGTCACACACACACACACAATTCCAATTACCGGTAACAGATATCATTGACATTCCGGATGCATCTTTCCGCGCGACTACATTTCGCTAAGCTACGGAACATTTTTATGATCACTAGTAAATCTAGATCGGTCACTCATTGATCATTCATTATCAAGGAAAAAAAATAGGGCACGAGGAAGGGTATAGGCAAAAATAGTGACTGACATTAAACAATGATACTTATTGTTCATTACACATACCTTGCAAGTTTGGGAATACTCTGTAGTGTCAGCACTGCCAGAATGAAAGTTGATGAATTCCTGTAAGACAAAGACAATCCACTGACTTTAATTTACATGTAGAAAGTGCTCCAAAATATTCTTTTAATCTTAAAATCGTAATCCTAAATTTTAAGAGAATCACTGTCATTATCCTGGTTTTCGGTGGAAACAGTTATTCTAGTGGACAGTGGACACCCATTATCAGAGAAGGTTGAGTTCTGGGGAGAGGTGAAAAATAATTTTTGAGCATTTTCATTGTTATTATGCAAGTGTGCAAGAACATCAGAGAAAAAAATGTTCCCTGAAAAGCATGGCTCTTCAAATGCCTTCATATTCTAAGTATGACATGTAACAGCTTGAAAATGAGGACCACATTTTATGCCCAATGTTTGTGTAGTCCCATATACATCTTTCTGTGTGCAGTGCTTGTTACTTTTACCAAGACTGGAACAGGAATGACATTGACTGTTTGATTACTTATTTTGATAGCTGTCTGCTGTATTGGATGGCCCGTATTCTGAAGTCTTGTCCAACTTAGCCACGACTAAAGTTAAACAACTGTTTAGTTAGACAAGACTTAAACAGGACTTAGACGCGAGGTCGTGTCTAAGTCCTGTTTAACTAAATTTCGTATTCTGAAGTCGTGTCTAAGTCTCGTCTAACTAAACAACTGTTTAAGTCCTGTCTAAGTGGTGTTTAACTAAACAACTGTTTAAGTTCTGCGCAAGTCTTGTTTAACTTTCAGTCACGACTTCTGCGCATGCCCAGTAGGCGTTAATTCTGACGATAGACCCAATGCGCATGCGTGCGCGCACCGGATAAATAAATTAACGCGCACAGCTAGCTAGCTGTGCGCGTGCCTAGCTGTGCGCGTGCTGGTACCATGGTGATGTGATCGTGACGTAATGACTAGACTCGATTGCATGCATGTATTGCACTGTGACGTACGTACGTACGTGTACTACACGTACACTGTACACAAACGCACTAATAATATCACTTATCAGTGCCTCTGTGCTCGGAAGAACCAGCAAAGAAACTTCTCCAACAGAATGGTTAGTTTATTATAGATTATGGAATTTCCAAGATGTCACCATTAGATAAGAATAGTTAATATTATCGAGAAAAAAAATCAGGCTACACGAGAAAAAATCCTACAAAATGTATTTGAAATTGTATAGGATGCACGTACCATCGTTCTCCCCGCAAGTTCGGGGTCAGCAAGTAGAGTGTACCGTAGACGTTGAAAAGCAGCAGAATCGCGCCCTTAAACAGGACTTAAACAACCCCTCGCAGTTGTCTAAAGTTAAACAGGACTTAGACAGGACTTCGTGTTTAACTTTATTTAAACACGACTTCAGAATACGAAAAAAGTTAGACACGACTTCGTGTCTAAAGTTAGACGGGACTTAGACAGGACTTAGACAACTGTTTAGTTAAACAGGAGTTAGACACGACTTCAGAATACGGGCCATTGTGTTTTAGCCATTACATGAAAGAAGTTTGATAACAGAAATAAGAGGACCTTCAATGGCTAGCTTTGAAGAACAGGGTCATGGATGTATAGGTAGTATTGAAGGTAAACTATGGTGATTTTGTTTCTCTTACCACTGTTCTTTGTGATCTCTGTACAGCTAGGATTCGTAGATCAGATGAGAATTTGATGGATATGACGGGACCTTTGTCTTCCATTCTGTAAAAGTAAAAAAAGCAAACAATTCTCATTACAATAATGACTTGTACAAATTATTTGTTTGCTTTGATGAGTACTGAAGCATTTGTATAAAGGTGACATCTCCTTTTCCTTTTCCTCCTCCTCTTCCACTGTCTCCTTGTTTTATTTTTATTTTATTTTTTCTTCTTCTTCTTCTTCTTCTTCTTCTTCTTCTTCTTCTTCTTCTTCTTCTTCTTCTTCTTCTTCTTCTTCTTCTTCTTCTTCTTCTTCTTCTTCTTCTTCTTCTTCTTCTTCTTCTTCTTCTTCTTCTTCTTCTTCTTCTTCTTCTTCTTCTTCTTCTTCTTACTTTAATACTAACAAGCATTTACACTTTCTAAGCAGTCAGGTCAGATCTACCACTAAACCTAACCTATTCTTCTATTACTCCTCCTTCTTCTCCACCTCATCCTCCTCTGTCTCCTCTTTTTTCTCTCTTGTCTTTTAATCCTTTCCTCTTCTTCTCCTATTTTTGTTCTCCTTTTGGGAATTCAAAAAAGCAACTGATTTTGATTTTGCCAAACTCAAATTAATGGTACTACACATGTATTTTCGCTATGTACCTGAATGTTGTGCTGGTCTTCTCGTCTGTTCCTTTGACGACAACTCCAAAAGCTCCACCTGATCGTACTGCAAACACCTGATCAAGCAAGGAAAGTTGGATGATTTAAAACATTTGAATTTTGAAATAGTCTTACTGGATGAAATGATACAGAAATTCGACCCTATAATTGGCAGTGCATTGGCATTACCTACATCATACATGTACAGTGGGAATGACTGTCTGTTTGGCACATTATTTTATTTGCCTTCAAAGAATCAAGAAATTTTTTTTCAAGATTTAGTCTACGTCACTTTAACGGTTAAACCAAGATCTATTTACATCGAATAGAAAATTAAATATCATTTAATGTCGCCTACATGCAGTATTAGGCCCAAGAAATAGATGAAATAATATAGGGTCTAGGTAGCAAAAACCGAAGGGGCTGTGAGACATCGTCATGATTTGTGTGGATTGAATTTTATGTATTTCTATATTATTATTTAATCAAGGTCTGTTTTTACACATCTTGCACAGCTATACAACTACAAAATGACAAACATGTTTGATATATGTACAAAGATGCAAAATATGTCACTCACCCACACATCATTGCATGTTTAACAAGTTCAATTTAAACAACACAAAAGCCTGGCAACGATGACACCAAAGAAAGTGCCCGGCGTTATTTTTGTGAAACTCAAGCGAGATGGCCAAGACTCAAGAGTCGGTCAACAAGTTACTGTTAAGTGTGATAAACATTACACCTGCATTGAATTTACTAACTTCATACTATTACTAGTAATGGCAATACTATTACTAGTAATGGCAATATTATCTTCTTCTTCTTCTTCTGGAATACTCCTCAACGTACCTCCCATTACCGATTACGAACCAAGCGAGAAGGAGATCTTTTAGTTTTAAAACTACCTTAGGCCCGTCTAGTTTAACAGTAGGCCTAGATCTAGGCTAAGGTCTAAAGAATAAGCACAATTTCACAATCAAACCCCTTTCCTTATTGAATGCCAAACTATATGACTCTGCAGTCTCTGCAGTCAAATCACAGACAAAGTTAAAATGCCCACGCCCACATAAACTCAACTCAACGATCAACCTGAGCTGTACGCTGTGGCAGCGCACAACCATCACCATATTTCCAAGATTAGTTACCCCTAAGCTCGGGCGACATTCACAGACAACGATCCGTACGGTTCATGACTTTCATAGCGTACTTACCTGCCGTTTCACTTCATCGTAAAATACGTTGGTCTGTCGGCTGATAGGTTCGAATCTTATCGGATTTCCTGACAGTTCTACATAATGTGATTGGTCTTCAGCCATTTTTGCAGAGATTCAGGAATAGATTTGCATTTGAAATTGTGAAAACGGTATCCCAGTTTCGCCACACAACTCAGATTACCGGTACACAGGCTAGCGTGTAAAAAAAATATTCGCTACCTCAACGGTACGGTACGGGCTCAGTGCACATGAACTTTGACCTTGGATGAATGAATGATTATGAATGACTACACGAAAATTGACTGTGTGATCGTTCTCGATCGGGAAATATTGTGGCGTTATGAGGGGAGGGGCGTTGCCGTTGGGGAAATCTAGGTTTGATGTCAGGGTTCTTTATAATCCACTTTCCATTACTTTCTTCCTTCCTACCTCTCTTCTTATGTTCCTCATTTTATTTTGCCAATAGCAGTTGGTAGATTCTCCAACGTATATATGCCCTTTATTAAAATGTATATGTGAGTTTGCTGACCTCCCCCTCCCTAAGGCTAAAATATTAATTTAGTGTTAATTGATTTTGTTTGTTTAATAATTTTGTGTCTATGTTTTTTATGTTGCATGAGTGTTCGTGTTTATTTATGCCACATCTTTTTTTTTTCCTTCTTTTTTTCTTTCAAAGACCTGCACCGTCAGAGTGAATCCCGATCCATGATTGGATACCCTAGGGTGGTCACTATAAACGGGAAGATGACATCTATCCCCGCCCCCTACTTAAAATTATTCAGCCTGATCGGAAAATTGCAAAGTTCGGTGTCATTTTAGAAACTTAATTTGCCTAACTTTTCGGCACATTAAGTCCGACCACCTAAACAAAAAATGGTCTGGCGACGTCTCTGCTGATACCCTTTCCTCCCCCTCCCCCCCCCCCCCCGTCCGCCCGCCAGTCCGCGCACCAGTTTTGTCAATGGCAAAGCTAAACAAAATACTATAATCGTTTAATTATAAGAGTGCACATCACAATTAGAGGCGGTTCTATAAGGGGTTCGGTGGGTCAAGTCCCTCAACAATTTATTCAAGCCCCTCGGTAGAAAGTGAACTCGATCAAGAACCCCCACCAACCCCTACCCCCAAACCTACCAAAGCTCCCTCAAACTAGCTTTTTCCGTTATTATGCACCGAAACGAGATGATTAACATTACATTTAATTATCTTCGCGAGATAATTTGTTACAGGTAGCCCACTCAATCATTTTTCGACCGTCCAACGTAAACGGAATGAGAGTTGCCATGGTTGTACTATCAAAAGCTCGCATCATTATACAAACTGGTCGTCACATATCACATTATAGATGACATTGCATGCAGCCATACAACAATGTCAAATGGCATTCTGCAAAATGTGAATGCAACGTACAGGCTGCATGGAAGGAACTGGCATTTGGATTAGATTGACTGATTATGGTTTTCTAACAACGATAGCTAAGTTGTTGGCTAATTACACCTGCTTCACAAATTTTGAGGACTGACGTCTCGTTTGAAAGTCTGCCAGGATAATCACAATATAAATGGGTAAGTTGTGTTGAACAGTCTCTAACTTATTTGTTGAATGCACCATTAATTTTAATCTTGAATTTTGTCATTTTTAATGTCATTTCAACTCTCTGTACAATTTTTTAATTAATTAGTTTGTAGTTTTGTCGGGAGAATAACAATATAAAAAGATAACTTCTACTTCTACTTCTACGACGATACTCAGCAGGATCCATAAGTCAGGATGTAGTGCTGAGGATAAACTATCTAGTTCTTGGTCTAGATGCTTGGTGGAAGCGCTCCCTTGAAGCCCTCCAGTGAAGTAGCGTCAAGGGTGATCTTTGAAAGTGCATTCCACGCAGTTACTGTCCGAGGGAAAAATGAGTTCTGGTAGAGCTGGGTGCGGGATGGGATAGCCAGCAACTTCTTTGAGTGATACTGTCGTGTGTTGCTGGCAATCATGGGGGCTGTGTAATGGTGTGCATTGATGGCTACTGTGTCGTTTTGGATCTTGTACATGAGGTGGAGGCTTGCAGCATTTCTTAAAATAGTAATTTAGTGATAAATAGTAATTTAGTGTAGGTATGTATGCTGTCAAAGGTAAAGCCCTATATAGAAGTATGATACTGTCTACATTCTGTAATATCTATCGAGAATTTAATTTGCTTTTTATATATTTGAAGCTATTTTTTGTTAAAATGAATGTGAGAGTGGTAATAATATGAAGATTATCCATAGTCCACCTCTTTCCGGCGTTTGGGGGAGGGGGTTTTAAACGCCAATAATAAATTATAGAGCAACATTACACAGCTCGTTGCAATTAGTCAATAGTTTACTCTTCCTCACACGACTCGTATAATACTTCAGCTGCTGATGACGCTGTTGTAGGCATGAAAATATGATAGGTATACACAACAGTTCATGTATTATTTCAATATTTATTTGAGGTTATGGGGTGCTGATTGTAAACAACTTGCCTGAACTTTGGGAGACGTGAGATCATGAGATCGGCTCGAATTTCGGGAAAGGGCAGCGAGGTCGAGAAGTTTGGGGACCTTTTTTGGTAATTTTTTTCAAGCACACACAGTCGACAGGCATATAAATCTACATATAATATTCTTATTGAGGCAATGATGATTTCTTTATTTGAAATGTAAACAGGGTGGTGGGGAGCTCGAGAAGAACATTGTGTACTGATGATAGTAGCTCGTCTTTATTATACATTTATGGGAAATAATTTATGTGAGGCAATTAGTGAAGAATAATCCCTTTTGAATATTTTTTTTCGTGCACACATCCACCAAAAGCTTTTCACAAACTAGAGAGCTGGCAACTAAATTTGTCCATGGCCCTTTCACATAATTATCTAAATGCATTCAGTTTTGTTTTTGAGCTTTGAAAGGCACCAAACCTTAATCATTGTATTGCATGGTATTATTATCGTGTCAGAATCTTTAAAATTTATAGTGAAAGAAAGACAAAAGATCTCCTTCAAATTTATATACAATTCCTGTTAGTATGTCTTTGTAAATTAAATCGTTTAAATGACTTAGGGGCATGTCACATGTACATTTTTTTTCTTCTGTGAATAATGCACATGACTTTTGTATGCGCACCGAATTTCCTTTTGCACCAATACATTTGTATTGAATTGAACATCCATGAGTCTCGGTTGCCTTGGTTACCGGTGACAACACAGCTGCCATGGTGATCACGTGACATCCCATTATGGCCGTTTCATGAAAGTGCTTCAGATTACAATGTTTTACACCGTAAACAGGATATTGCGAGGGAGGTTCTTGAGAGGGAGAGAAAGAAAGAGAGACAGAGATAGAGACAGAGACAGAGACAGCGAGAGAGAGAGAGAAAGAGAGATAAAGAGAGAGAGAGAGAGAGAGAGAGAGAGAGGGGGGGGGGGGTCCTCGATTTATGAGTCTTGGCAAGGGGGCAATAGCACTCAGATTATTAAAAAGAAAATAAAACAACAAAAATAGAAAGGAAAACAAAGGAAAGAAAAGAAAGCCGTGTATTGCTGATGGACAAGCAGTCATTTTTGTAAACAAAAATTAGTCACCCCCCCCCCCCCCTTGCATAACGCTTTTGGTCTTGTCCTCGGCGTGGCCGTTAGAAAATAATTAGAAAATAACATCTACCCGTACCCTTACCGGGGTTCAATGCTTCATCATGGCTTTTCGTGATCCTGTTATGATTTCGTCAAAAATAGGCTTAAAACATCACTTGATTATCTTTCATTCGACGCAGAACCTGTCTGCATGTGTAGCTTCATATCAGAGTAAACAGTCATGAGCTGCTGTGGTGGCCAAAACCGTGTTCAGCCCTTCAATGTAAGTAGCATATACGAATGATTCTTATATTCATTATCTATTTTTGGTGATAATTCGATTCATTATCATACCTGAATTGAGCGAATAGTGTTACAACTTTTAAATTTGCCTCAGAATTCTCCATCTCTCTTTTCTTTTGTGAATTAATTAAGATATAAACCTTTTAATATATAGACTATTCTTTTGGATGAGGACATACAATCACATGAAATTACCATGGCTAATTTGTGACGAGCGCAATTGCAATAATAACACTTTTTAATCTGAAAAAAGGACAAAAGTACCATGATTCCATCGATAAGTATTACATCAACACCGCATTTTTGTCCTGCCTTCAGTTGGCCTAGATCATTTAACGCGCTTTTATGAGCATGCGCACTGCAATAACGAAATTTCTTTGTTACGTCATACGCGTCATTTATCATCGGCAGTGAATGCGCCTGCGCAAAATATACACGTCTCGAAGCAACAGTAAGTTTTTAGATTTCGTTAGTATAAAATTCAAACAATCCTTAAACGCATAAGTAACACAATTAAAATCAAATAACAAATAAGTAAGCAAACAAACACAAGAATCAAAGGCTAGAAGAAAAATACGTTTAAAATGGGCGCTGTATTGGAAGTAGAATCGGAAGAACCTGAAACTAAGCCGGAACTTGAAAAGAATTCGAAACAAAAACAAACTGATAGGGCAGTTCCATCATGTAAGAAAGTAAGTATAAAAACATATTTACAATATTATAGCTAAGCAATTCTTTCATTGTTTAGATATTCTCGAAATTATATTCTTTATTGGACTTCCTTGACCCAAACACGCAGTAATAGTCATTTGGGCGAAAAATGTTTCTCTTAATTTTCTCAACCTTTATTCCTTATAATAATAATAATCTTATTTCATTTTACTATAGTTATGCTTTCCTTAAAATCTGATGTTTCCTGACTTGGTCCAGTGAAGCCCTCAGCTAAACAATCTACTCACATAGTATAAAAGGCTATCTTTTAATCCATACAAAAGTGATAAGAGATCAAGGATTGGTTTTATCCTTGTACTAGAAACCTACTGGTCTCAGGTAACCAGTCAATAACAAGAGATCTATGTACGTGTCTGCATTTCCATTTTCATATACAGTGCGTCCCAGAAAAAAGGAAACCGAGAAGTATCGATGTTTTATCATAACTTAATCACAACCATAATTAATGAATGATACATATTTGGAAAGCTTAGACTCTCTTCTTTCAGTTGATGCTACTCACGTGATGCATATTTCACGCATGAGTGATTAAAAGCAAGTTGAAGGAAGGAAACCAAAAAGTAATTTGGCGGGCGGTATCTGAATTTCAAAGAAAAATTCATATTTCTAGAAAGTTTATTTTCTGCTCTTTCATATGATACCTCAATCAAGAAAAATGAGCTAGGAATAACAAAGTTCTGTTTGTTTAAAGTAGCCCTTACATTTTCATAATTTTAACAAACGAATTCGTTTTCACTGGGTGCCTGCCGTAGCAAAAAGCAGATTTGACAAAAGACTTAACTCCGTTTCGTTGACAATCAGTCATGCATGAAGACTCTCGTCTACAGCTGATTGTCAACGAAACGGAGTTAAGTCTTTTGTTAATTTCGTTTATTGATACGGCAGGCAGCCAGTGAAAACGAATTCGTTTAATAAAATTATGGAAATGCAAGCACTACTTTAAACAAACAGAACTTTGTCATTCCCCGCTCATTTTTCCTGATTGAGGTGCCATATGAAAGGGCAGAAACTCAACTTTCTAGAAATGTGAATTTTTCTTCGAAATTCAGATACCGCCCGCCAAATGTCTTTTTGGTTTCCTTCCTTCAAATTGCTTTTAATCACTCATGCGTGAAATATGCATTATCTGAGTAGCATCACATGAAAGAGGAGACTCTAAGCTTTCCAAATATGTATCATTCATTAATTAAAGTTGTGATTAAGTTATGATAGAACATCGATACTTCTCGGTTTCGTTTTTTCTGGGACGCACTGTATATTATTATGTCAACTCCTAATTCAGTTTCCTTTTCTTTCCGTAGGATGGACCGGTCCAAGTCGAGGATGACTTCAACGGACCGTTGTCAGAGAGGAGTTGCCGTGATATACCATGTCTCATCATCTTTCTTGCATTCCTCGGCGGCATGGTATGTATGATAATGACGGTAACGGCGTCCACGACGACGACGACGAAGATTGCAACGGCTTTGTTATTTTTCGAATCATTGTTTATTATATATTAAGAAATACAATACAATTCGCCCACTGAGCCGTCATCAGGTGCAGGATGAATGAAATAAACACCAAAAGCTTCACTCCTGCACATCAAAAGTTGCAAATATCCCCCCCCCCCCCCCCTTACCTGTTTATTTGCGCGTATGTTTGGGTTGTCTCCTTCTCTTCTTCTTCTGTCTTACTTTCTTTCTTTCATTTTAAGAGCCATGAGAGCTGTATTATTATGATTATAATATTGACGGAGTTTTATGGAGTTGAGTTCATAACGAACCCACAATAATTAAGGTTCTAATTAACAATCCCTTATGAGTCGTTGCATCCTTCAAAGCTGCAAATACAAACCGTAAACGGCATTTTGTTATATTTTCTTTTGTTAATTTCGTATCATTTATTGCCATCTCTTTCTTTACGATTTTGCTCATCTCTCTCTCTCTCTCTCTCTCTCTCTCTCTCTCTCTCTCTCTCTCTCTCTTCCTCTCCCCCATCTCTCTCACTCACTCGGCTCTCTTACTCTCTCCCCCCCCCCCTCTCTCCCTCCCCCCTCCCCATCCCCCCCCCCCCCCCTCTCCTCTCCCACACTCTCATTCTGCAGGGATACGTCACCTACCTCGCTCTTCGGGACGGTAACCCTGACAGGTTGATTTACGGAGATGACAGCTATGGCAACATCTGTGGCAAGAAGAACAGTCCAATCAAGAACGTCACACTCTCTGGGAGAGACATGACCGATAAACCGTGAGCACATGAATCATTATGTTCAGTAGTGTATCCAGAACGAAGAGGGCAGGGGGCGGGAGGGGGCAGGGAGCGGGAGGGGGCCGGGGGCACTTATCCAGCGGCTAAAACTTGCTTTCCAACATAATAAAGCTTGTGCTCGCGCCTAAACTACAATTCGGCAACGCATTCTTGAGAAGTTAAAGGGATGTTGCGTCATTTTGCTTGTCAGACCATGGGTAGTAGGTCCATGGTCAGACATACATTGTCGTATATTAATTAGTTCTGAAAAACGTGATTCCATTTCTTTTTTTGCATGTCAGATGACCGTTTCACTTTAAACTTGTTGACACGTATGCATGTACTTGTGCCTTTCCACACAAATCACCGTTGTACTATGATAGCGTATCTTTCTAATGACTATTCTCTGCTATAACGTTACACATTTCCGAGCTTATTCGAACATTGTTGCCTGCAATTAGGAAGAAACCTCCAAAACCAGATCCCCCCCTCCCGTCATCTCAACAGCACTCTGTGAAATCCATAACCAGGTTTCTGAACAATTCATGTCTTGTATAAAATGCTTCCTGGGAGACATTTCAAATGTGTAAATGTATTTGTGGTTTACACCCAGTAAATAAAGATCGATTGATTGATCCGTAATTGAAAACAATTCAGAAAAATCTTGAAAACAGCGGAATTTCAATTCCAGAACGATCAATCGATTTTATTTACTGGGTGTAGGCCAAAAATATGTTTAAACAATTGAAATTTCTCCCAGGAAGCATTATAACATGTATTGTCCTAATGTCAGACTAATGAATATTAATAAGTCAAAATGAATCAGGAGAGCTTGGGTATTTGTTTCTAGTTCATCGTAACTGTCCATGGACTATTGATGGCGAGTCGCATCCTGACAAGCAGTTGATGCAGGTATAAATCCCGCTGTTTTCAATATTTTTTTCTGAATTTTTCTCAATTATAGATCGATAAATCAATTTGTAATAACTGGGTGTAAGCCACAAATATGTTTAAACAAATACATGCCTTGTTTTCCTGAAACATCACAGCTATGTATTTTTCTTCGACGATCTCGCCATGTCGAAACTCAAGCCCACTTCCAAACGTCTCTGTGTGTCGCTATGCAACAACGAAACGGTGTTTACCCGCGGAGGTCTGCGTGACCTGGCCGTCAACAATATCACCAGACTGTGTACGTACGATGTCGACGTCGATGATTACGTACACGCAACACAGGGAGGGTTAGGCGAGTGTCCACAAACGCCCATCGCTGCTAGGTGAGAAAATAATACTATCGTGCTCATGCAATGTTGGTCCAATCATCATGGGGATAAATATTGGTAAAACAAACTACGGTCAAACTTCTTTGTAGTGACCACCTGTATAGAAAGACAACCTGCCTACAAAGACCACATTTTTAGTTTCCCTTGAAAATGGTTGCTCATTGAAACATGTACTAAAGGAACCTGAACACATAGACCATCTGCCTATAAAGACCACTTTTCTTGTCTCCCTTGGGTGGTTTTTATTGACAGGTGTCACTGTACTACATAATGATACAGGATAATCGAATATAACAACTTATAGTTGCATTCATAAGGACAGGCTGAACTAGGGGAGAGCCAAAGGGGCTGCAGAGACCCCCTCCCCCTCCCTTGAGACAGAAAAAATAAATCATGTTGCTCCTACCAACCACCCCACCAGCTCACCTCTAAGGGCGTTGGAGAGGGCTGACACGACATTTTCGTTTTGTTCGAATGGAGCAAAAGAAAACGAAACAACGAACCAAAACGAAACGAAACGAAACGAAAAAAATACGAAACGAAGCGAAACGAAACGCAATGAACGAAACAAAATGAAAATCAAAGACAATTACAAATAAAACAAAGCAAATACAGAACGTTGAATTGAGAAGGCTTATTTTGCGTGATTTTAAGGTTACAACAACAACGTTGTACAGCAATAACACTTGTATTTCCAATATTCACATCCCCCCCCCCCCCTCCCCTTGCAGGAAGCCCATCCTATTTCGATGTGTTCGAGCTGACGTCATCGGCGTCGCCTCATCATTGCTACAGAATGACATCTTTCAGGTAAACGATTGATAGGGGCGATATTTGTTTTTATTATTATATGTATTTAATGCAACCAAAACTTGAAGTTGGATTTCAAATACAAATACAAATATAAACATATCGATAACAATGGTAAAAAAAATAATCTACACAGAGTCAAAGAAACTATCGATCTTGATACATAAATATATCTGTAAAGCGCTCAGAGATGGTCAATCCAGATTGTTATCATAATTATTATTATAAATTATGAATTACAATGTTCTAAAATTAAATAATTACACAGAATATTTTGCAGACACAGACTCGTATTTAGCACACTACCACAAGTCATAAAGCCTGGCTTGAGCATAGCTTATATAGGCCAAAATAATAAGCAGCTAAAGTATAGAGCATATATTATGCTTTATACCGTAAGCATATTCTTACAATGCAGACACTCAACATTACGCAGAACGACTGGCAAGGGTTTTGGCCTGCAATCTGGATTTCACTTGCATCCAGTTAGATTTATTGACAGATGCCCCCCCCCCCCCCCCCGCCCCCCTTAATAAAAAAAAGTATGCACAGGTAATAATTATGATATTCATTTTTGTTTGTTTGTTTGTTTTTATCTTAATGCAGAGTGCCCTAGCGGACATCGAAAAGTCTTGGAGAGAGATTGTGTACCTCTGCCTCATCGCATTTGGTGAGACAAAATGTTGATTTGTCATAATCCTTTTTCTATGTGATTACTATCCTTCTTTCGAAATGACGTAGTGTCGTAGTCGAATGGTTTAATCCCTCGACACCCCCCCCCCCCCCTTAACATAGATTGGCATTTACCTCTTTGATTACTCCCCCCTGCACTGAATTTAATGTTATAAATTTATTACGGTTATTGAACTTTTAGTTCTGAAACCCTCTCTCTCTCTCTCTCTCTCTCCCTCTCTCTCTCTATCTCTCTCTCTCTCTCTCTTTCTCTTTCTCTTACTACATCCCACCCCCTCTCTCTCTCTCTCCCTCTCTGTCTGTCCCTCTGTCTCTCTCTATATATCTCTCCCGCGTCCCCTCTCCTCCTCCCCCCCTCTCTCTCTCTCCTTCCCTTTCTATATCTCAACTCTCTCTCCAGGTCTTTCCATCACCGTGGTCATCGCCCTTCGCTTCCTGGCCGCCTACATCATATGGTCGATGGTGTTCGGGTTCATCCTCGGGAGCATGGGAGGATCGGGCTACCTCTGGTACATGTGGTACATAGCTAGAGCAGCACTTCGAGAAACGCCAGCAGAATGTAAATCGAAAATCCAGTTTTTATTTTGTGTTGTTGTTGTTGTTGTTGCTTAGTTAACTTTAAATCACCAAGACTTGTAACCAACTGAAATGAATAAAATAATTCTTACAGTAATTTGAATTTGCGGAAATACTAAGTAGAAATGTGTTATTTTACAAGTAAGATATACGAGCTCACAGGTATATTCATTCTTCTAGATAACGATAATTATGTATACACATGTATTTGATCTTATTGTATTCTATCGGATGCATTTTTGTTATCGTACAGCGATCAACTGTAAAAGAATACAGCTTATAATTACCTGACAAAAAGAAACAACAGTAAACACACACACAAATTACATGCACAAAAAGGTGCTATTTTACTATATATTTCCATTATATGGGCCTACTTGAAGATTTTTTTAATGTAAAATATAATTGGATGAACCCGGAATACCTATATTACATACCATATTCTGTATTTTTCATTTTTTTCCCAAACTTGGTGTCTGAAATAGTGCAACTTGCACAGGACAAAAGCAACTTGAAGACCACGTTGATATATGCAAGCGTTGCAACCACGGTTACAGTAAGTATAATAACAATGATTTATTATTTTGTCTTTATTGATACCGATTGTTTAATTCTGTCTCCCTGTCTATATCTGTCTCATCCTCTTTCAGGCGCTCTCCCTCCCTCCCTCCTCTCTCTCTCTCTCTCTCTTCCATCTTGCTCTTTCAATCTACCCTTGTTATGTCATGTCTCTCTCTGTCTTGTTTGCTTGGTCCACCAACGTATCAATTAGTTCCCGCAAAAGAGAGAGAGGGGGGGGGGGGGGGGGGGGGGGGGGGGGGGGGGTTATAAATATATTGCTGCAAGACCGAAAATTTAAATATATATATTATATTCTAGTCAACTGAAATTTGATTGCCATTCTCTTTGCCATGATGATTAAAATGCCATCTTTCATATTCTGGTTAATCGGAGGGGGGGGGGGGTCGGAATAAATTGCAGGTGCACGTAAAAAAAACACTCTGCATTACACCGACTGTTTGTCGGTTCGCCTGTTATGTAAAAACGAAAACACTCAACCCCTCTATGAAATGACGCTTTTATTCTTACTCTACATTATTGACTTCTTATCATTTGCCAGGCCATCTTGTTACTGATTCTCCTCGTCATGTTTAAACGGATTGCTCTGGTGGTGACTCTGTTCAAGGAAGCTGGAAAAGCGATTGGTGCCATGCCATTTCTACTCACCCAACCACTATGGGTAAGAAGTTGTAATCTATTGGTTCTCTTAAAAAATATTGGTTGCAAATGACAGTGTTAAAGCCCCACTGCACTACTTAGCTACTTGCGCCCTCCATATAGCAAACAATTTCCTAATCGGTGACCATTGGTCCCCCGTGGTCCCCTTTTTCTCATGTTAATTGAGAGCTGATTCGATGAGACAACCACCTGTCAGTGACCTTGCAGGAAGGTCTAATTCCTCCTGGCCAAACTAGAGCAGATAGGCTTTAAGACTGCCATGAAAGAGTGTCGCCAATGACGAACGAGGCGTATCGTGAGCTGGGCTCAGTGGTGCAGTGGCCTCGCAACTTATAAATAGGTTCTGGGTTCGAAACCAAGTCGACGCGCAATATCGGTCTGGTGAATCATTAATCCTCAAATACCTTGAAAGCTTTTTCGATCGTCAGAAAGTTCTACTGACACGCTTCCCAATCCCACCCGCCCTATTTACAAATGGTGTAGTAGGGCTAGTCCAGAATCTGGCCTATTTAATTTTGATCTCCACCACACCAACACTACCTCCCCTATTTCCTGCTACCAGCCGAAGATGGCGTGATCATGAAATTAGGACCAGGATCTTCTTTAGGAGGTTAATGGGGTGCAAAAATAGTAATACAATAATAATAATAATAATAATAATAATAATAATCTTTTAAAGTCCACTCCAAATTTTATTAAACCGAATATGGAAATTCTTTTTGCCCAATTCATCGTGACCCCGGCAGCCACTGAGCAGCGCCAGATCGACGTTGCTCTATCCCGTATTGTTGAACGCCAAACAAGGCAGCAGCAACTCCCGTCTTTTAACGTCTTTTGGTATGACATAACAAAACAAACAAAAATCCGAAAGCAATGAAAAGCTATCAATACGTTCTCACATCTGATGTCAAGTAAATTGGCTAGCATTGATAACCAATCTTACCTTTTTTTTTTAAATCACAGACAAGTTTATTTCTCTTATCCTTCTGTGCTGGATGGGTATACATCTATCTCTACATCGCTACTGCTGGTCAACCCAAAGCTACACCAGACGGCCTGGTGGAGTTTGTTAAAGATTCATTCTCAAAGGTAAACAGGAGATATTTCTTTAATTTTCCTCTCTTCTTTTCAGTTGTTTTCTTTATGAAAGATATTTAATGTAGGCCTACCGCCTGGGCGTTATGCATGATAACACACGTTTATCTCTTGATTTTGTCTTTTGTAGTTTTCGTTTGAAAGGTAGTGAGCACTATTTTTTTTTTTTTTTTGCCCCCGGTATTTAAAAATCGCGCCGGCCAATATTTCGCTCAACACCCCCCCCCCCTTAAGGCCCCCCCCCCAAAAAAAAGGTTAATTTCTGGTCACAATTTTCTTGTTAAAACTATTTTTTGGGCCCGTCTTTTTGTCTTTCTTTTTTGGACAGGGGGGGGGGGCAAGGCCCATTCCCCCCCCCCCTTAGATCCGCGCCTGATTAAAACAATAAGCCGGTTTAATATCACAACACTGTCCTGTAAAAGATTCCAGAGGCTGTGCAGATGAGAGCCCTACCCCAAATAGAGTCTTAATATCTTTAATAATATTGACTTTTTCTTCTATTACAAGCAGGTGTTTCAGTAACCTTATGTTTGCATCTTGCATATCAATTATTTTTTAAGTTGCAACATTTTCTATATTGCATCAGTCATCTTTTTGCACATTTACTAGGGAATTTTATTAAGTTTCCTCCTCGGAATTCAAGCAAGGCTTGTTGGTCTAGTGGCATGATTCTCGCTTTGGGTGCGAGAGGCCCCGGGTTCGATTCCCGGACAAGCCCCGTGTAATTTTTCTTAATTAATGTCGGAGATGAAAAAATATTTTTGTCACTTCTGTGTCAAACAATACTGCTGTCAATAACCAATAAACCAGTTTTATTACTTTTCAAAACATGTGTGTACTACATAGATATATGCCAATAGTTTTCATGGTAATGAAAGGTTAAAGATACATTTTCCATGTCAATTGAAATACATTTATATAAATACAATTATTGATACTGGAGTCCCTGGTACCAACATTTTATGATTTTATACCCCCCCCCCCCCCGAACATGACAAACTTAAAGGCCCGAATTCACAAAGGAGGTTTGTCGACAAACCTTGGTTTTCGTACGTCATATGACGCGTTTTTACGCGTTTTTTACAAACCTGGTTTGTAAAGAACAAAAGGAGGTTTGTCGACAAACCTTGGTTTGTCGACAAACCTCCTTTGTGAATTCGGGCCAATAAGTGCAAAGTGCACAATAAAATTTGGCTTTTATAGAAGTCTGGATCCTATATTAACCATCAAAATCTACTGAGCGAACGAACGAACGTGTCGTTCTAGTTCTGGTTGGTTTACACAAGCAAAATAAGGGCTTGTCCGGGAGTCGAACCCGGGACCTCTCGCACCCGAAGCGAGAATCATACCACTAGACCAACAAGCCATGATTTTTGTTTACTTAAACACCAAACAAATCATTATTCTATGAGGGACAATACAGAAGTATAGCGGACTTTCAAAAAAGATATCATAGGGCTTGTCCGGGAATCGAACCCGGGGCCTCTCGCACCCAAAGCGAGAATCATGCCACTAGACCAACAAGCCTCTGATGCAAGACAAATTTGAATTGCAATTTATATTAAAGCCTACAGGTTTATCCTGTTTTATGAATGCACTTTGTGTTTGCATAACGTATTGCACATACTGTACATAGTACATGTTCCTTGAATTTATTTTAAAGTCTCTCCGTAAACTCTAGATTAAACTAATAATGCAACGAATGAATTCAACAACATAATGTGTTACATAAAAGTAAAAGTATCCTCTCCTGGAAATATTGCTAAGATCAGGAGGTATGTCCCTTTCTTGATGTTCATTATTAATTGCCTCTTTCTCGCTCCCCCAACCTCTCCTGGGCACCATTGCACAAAACTGACCATTGATGGTAACTTTGCCATCAATTGTAACTACCATGGAAACCTTGATTTTGATCGTCGGCTATTGAGCCCTGTTACCATGGCAACGTTACTATCAATGGTACATGTACGTACTATGCAACGGGGCCATGGTATGTTGTATTGGCGTTCAATCTTTAGTCACTCTTGTAATTCCCTGTTCTTTCATCATGATTTAATTTCGACATCTCTATCCTACTTTCCCCCTTGTTCTCATCACTTACAGTACATGGGCTGGTACTACATCTTTGGCCTACTCTGGGTAACCCAATTCATACTGGCCTGTCAGGAATGCACCATAGCTGGCGCTATTGCAGAATGGTTTTTCGCCCGAGACAAGAGCCTGCTCAGTACGCCCATTTTGAAATCGATATACAGGATTATCAGGTAAAAAGTGAAATATATATATATATATATATATATTTTTTTAAATTTCAAATTACAAGGAAAGACGTGGCTGGAGCCCATCCTTTTGTTGCGAGGGGAAAAATATTCCTAGCACTTGTGGAGATTGAAATAAAAGAAATCTTTTTCTTACGTAATGACCCCCCCCCCCCCCTTGCCCCGACGTGATTATGATTTCTAGTTAAATTCTAGAAACCCCCTTCCTCCTGCAGATTCTCTTGGGTTGGGGGGGGGGGGGGTAGGATGGAGATAAATTAACGGTCTAAATTATTCGTGAACATACCGTGGGTGTCATGAACCTACATCTATAATCATAATTGACTTACAAGTGCTGCTTGAAAATGTACTATAACTACAAAAATTGCCAACAAAATTATCACATTGAAAATAGCCTTAGGGCATAAACCTTATAGGGAGATATTTACTTGAACAACAGCTTTTAAAGGTAAAGACCAGTATTGGTAACGCCCCAATTTCAAAAAATGAAATGGAAGCTCTCATTACTAATCATGTGAAAGAATATGTTTTGACTAATACATGATGATAAAAAATTTGCCGGGAAACCGCCTACTAATTCATATATTTGGTAAATTTGTTTCTCTCATGGTCCTGTGAGAGATATAGGGTATTCCCATATACATCTTTCTGTGTATAGTGCTTGTAACTTTACGAAGAATGGGCCAAATTTCTTATCATTTTGATGATTCCAGAACCTTGCAGATGCTAGATGCTAGATGATCAACCTTTTCTGATCGATTCCACAACGTTTCTTTCACAATTCAATCGCATGACCATAACTGGTCTTTACCTTTAAGATTAACAATGTGAGTGAATATTGTGTATATTTTTACTATCAAAATATTAATTCGTTTCCTTGTCATTTAGATACCATCTTGGATCCCTTGCCTTCGGGTCTCTCCTCATAGCCATCATCATGTTCATCCGTATTGTCCTCGGTTACATCCAATCAAAGTAAGTACGGAATATGAATCCATGAATCTCCTTTTAAGTTGGAATATTTGATTTTACTTTCTCAGGGAGTGTAAACCCGATCTCTTAAGGAATTATGGGAGGTTTGGGTTCGGATTTATTAAACATGTGTTATAAGGGTTGTCAGGGGCTATCAAATAAAAACTGGAAATGGGCAATTTTTACAAAGCCACTGTGTTGCCCAAAGCTATCCGTCCGCCAGTTGGTGCCTTGTTTTGTGCAAATGTGCACGTGCTGGAAACGAGCGATCGTGCAGAGAGACAAAGAAAGCAAACTGAAGTTCGAATTCGTTCCACGATTGTTGTTGTTGTTGTTCTTGGGTTTTAAGGCTGACCAATCTAAAAAGATTATTTTTAGATCCCCACTGCTCTACTTATAGCTACTTGCGCCTTCTATATATCAAACAATGCCTAATCGGTGACCATTGGTCTCCCATGGTCCCCCTTTTTTAATGTTAATTGAGAGCTTATTTGATGAGATAACCACCTGTCAGTGACCATTCCGGGAGGTATAATTCCTCCTGGCCAAACTAGTGCAGATAGGCTTTAAGATGATCTTTATAACATTTACTTGAATTCTTACGTTTTTTCCGCAATTCATTTTTTCTCAGACTCAAAGGAGCTGAGTCAGCACCGGCTCAGTACTGTCTGAAATGCATGCAATGCATCCTCTGGTTGTTCGAGAAAGTTCTGAGATACATCAACAGGAACGCATACATCGAAATTGGTATGTCTAGTTCCAAAGATGGACAGTGAATTTTAATCTCGTCAAGAACTTGCCTCTTATAATATTGAATTATTGTAGGCTACATTTTGTTACGAGAAATTATGATAGGAATGATTACGCTATGCTCATGCGAATTTCTTTATTCCAAGAGTCAATAACCTAATCATCTCGAAGATTTCAATACTTCATTGTAGATCAATCAGGTGTCTGACAAAAATCTTGTACGAAGATTCTGAAATGCTCATTTTATTTATTAATTGGCATCGGATTAATGGCCGGCGATCGCATCTCTTTATTTTATAACAATAAAGAGAATGCG